>PVKA01032359.1:0-25385 GCA_004027165.1 Ctenomys sociabilis
AATTAAGTCTAAATTATCTTTTGAAATCAAAATTTCAGGAAGGTGTTGCCTTAATAGGTCTGTGAAGAAAAGGAAGGATTTTTCTAGTTTTCTTATAGTCACTTTTTTCTTCCCAGTGTTTATTGCAGATGGATGGCAACTTGCTTCCCAGGTCTCAAATGTCTCTTTATCTGCTCATTATCTTCTCAGGCTTGTTCTAAAACAGAGCACAAACAACCACCATTTAAAACAGCTAATGTATAAAATGCTCAGAATTGCAAGTAGCACACAGTAAATATTAAAGAATTATTACCTTTAACTATACAGATATCTGTGAACTTCACTTACCTGAAATAAAATTTCAAATTTTAAAATCCATACAACTAATGTTTCCAACTAAATTTTGAGAAAACCCTTGTAGAGGAATTTAGGGTAAAAAAAAAAAAAAAAAAAAAAAAAAAAAAAAAAAAAAAAAAAAAAAAAAAAAAAAAAAAAAAAAAAAAAAAAAAAAAAAAAAAACTCAATATATGTGGATTTACAAAACTTAATTATTACAAGTGACAAAGTTTACACCTGGGTTTGGTGGCATACACCTTTAATCTCAGCAAGCTGGGTGGCTGAGGCAAGAGGATCTTTAAAGCCAAAGAATACTCACTAGTTTTGAAGCCAGCATGGGCTACATCCTGAGTTCAAGGCCAACCTGAATTAGTGAGATCTTGTAGCAAACCAGGTATGGTAGTCACATGCCTCTAATTGCAGCTGAGAAGCTGATACAGGAAGATCACTTGAGTTTGAACCAAGCCTGAACAATTTAGCATCTTAGTGTCTTAAAATAAAAAAAAATATAAAAGGGCTAGAGATGTACAGTGTGAAGGCTCTGCGTTGAATCCCCAGCACTGAAAATGAATGAATAGCAGGGCCTTTACCCTGAGATATACTTAAAATTCAAGCCCTATCACCCACCCAATTCTTATAAAAAAAAAAACAAAAAAAAAAAAAAAAAAAAAAAAAAAAAAAAAAAAAAAAAAAAAAAAAAAAAAAAAACAGGGAAGACGACACAAACTCAGAAGGAAAACGGAACATCAGATAAATTACAACAGAATTACAATGTTGCAATAACAGAAACAAACTGGAAGATTTTCAGTGTACCATAGGATATTATTTGAAGTCCACTTTATGTTAAAACTTTGTAAAAGATGCAACTCAATGGTCAACCAAATTTATACTAAAAAAATCTCCAAATTAGTTGTTTAGGTTACTAGATATAACCATTCAAAACAAACAAAAAAATACCAAAAGTTATAAGAAATTAAAAATAAGAAAAAAATTAAGCATTAACTGCTCCTTCCAAAAGACCAGCAGACTTCAGCAATAAAATTATCCAAATTTATCTGCATGTGAAATTTTGCATTGTTTCTATTTACTTGTATTTTATTTTTTATATTTTAGGAAAGGGTCTATAGGGTGTTCAAGGTCTCACTACTACATCAGACTTGTAGTGATCCACCTGGTCACAGCCTCCTAAGAGCTGGAATTACAATTGTGTGCCACCAGGGCAGGGGCAGTACAGCAGGCCCAGGGATCAAACCCCTGTCCCCTACTCCTGCTTACAGGTGCTTTAATTTGCTGTATTTGGCTGGTCCTGTATCATTTCTATTACTGTTTTTCCCTTCCTTTTCTTTGTTTTTTTTAAAATTCATTTTATTGACAAACAAGTAGCAATGAGACAGCTTCAAAACAGGTTAGTAGAACAGTTACAATAATTGATACATTGCATATTTACTACTGTTTTCTTATTGCTATTTTGTATTCTTTAAAAAAATCCACATTTAAAAATAAATAAATCCCCCCCAAAAAACAAAGCCAGGTGTGGTGGCTCATACCTATAATTCCAGGACTCGGGAAGCTGAGGCAAGAGGATTGTTGTGAGTTCAAGACCAGCCTGAGCTACTAAGTGAGCTCAAGGCCAGTTTGAACTGCATAATGAGACCCCATCTGAAAATGACTAGAAATCAACCAATCAACAAAAAACAAACAGAAAAAAGAAATGAAGGGAACCAACTGTCTCAAATTAAGGACTCCATATATTAACTGTTAAAGTGATATAAAAAATAACTGCACTTATATCCTCCCAGTTAAAAAAAACAAAGAGTTGACTACTTCATATAACATAGCAAAAGTAACATCGGGTGAAATACCCCAGATCACAGCCTATGCTCCTTGTCACAAAATTTAACCTTACTTGTGCCAAAAAGCTATATACTCAGCAAGTGAGATGATCTAGAAGAGTTGCTATACTGAAATATGTGAGATTACCAAGGTAGAAACATGGTTAGACCATTATCAACATTTTGTATTGAAGGCCCCAAACTAATGTGCACTAAGGCACACATACCTATAAGCAGGATATAAAATAATCCTTTTCTGTTTTTGTTTTTTTGGATGGCTCCAGGAATCAAACTCAGGACCTTGTGCTTGCCAGGTAAGCACTTACTTCACTGAGCTATTGCCCCAGCCCCAAGAATCCTTTTCTGAAGAAAGCCCATGACAAACTTAGGATTCTCCTGTACTTAAAAATTTCACTGGCCAAAATCAAGGCTGAGTTCATTACAGTAAGGCAGTGTAATTTTTTCAGGGGAGATGACTGGTCCACAAGGTATTTTACTTTTATGTACCAAAGCTTTCCAGGTAGGAGCACAACCACTTTTGGTGAGCCAACATTAAGTATAATGTTGCAGCAAATATTCTACTCATTGGCAGAGACCTATTAAAAGGGAAGGCAGAACAAAACAGAGTTGGACATGGTGGCTCAAGCCTATACTTCCAGTACTGGTTGAGAATAAGGTAGAACGACTGCACATTTGAGCACAGCCAGGGCAAGTTAGAAGACACCATCTCAAAATAAAAAAGACTGCAAATCTAGTCAGTACAAGGGCCCTGGGTTCAACCTTCAGTAAAAGAGAAAGGGGAGTGGTACAGACCATGCATGGCTATACATACCCTAACTCTAGCACTCAAGAGGATGAGCATCTTGAATTCAAGGTCAGCCTAAGAGTAAGCTACCTAGCAAGTTTCAAGGTTGGCCTGGACTACACAGGGAGACCATGTCTCAAAAAGAACAAAAAACTGTGTGAATCATAAAATTAGGAAAAGTTATTTTATCAGTGAAAGAGTATTAGGATTTCTGAGTAAGCATATGAAAGTTTCCATAGTAACTAAGACTATGCAGAAGATGGAAAAGCTGAAGGAGCCTGTACTACTATTTATAAAGAACAGGATCTCTGCCAAGTGTGGTGACATACACCTATAATTCCTAGCACTTGGGAAGGTTGAGGCAAGAGAACTGCCATGAGTTTGTGGCCACCCTGAGCTATATACAATTTAAGGCCAGCCTGGACCACATAGTGACATCCTGTCTCAAAAACAAGAGCACCACCACCACCACCACAACAAAACCAACAGTCTCCTTACTTCAAAACCTTTTTTGTATACCTAACTGTAGAAAACTTAGGCATAGCCAGCAGACATTCCGCCACAAAAGGGGAGTACCATTTCCTGGTGGAAGTTCTAATAGCACAGAATAAACAAAGAAATGCAAGAACTGAATCTCAGAAAGCTGAAAAAAAAAAAGCAAGCCCTGAGATTTTGAAGTTCAAACCCAGTTTGAGCAATTAGCATGACTATCCTGAAATACAAGAAGTGATAAAGAGAAGGTCAAGTATGGAGGTGTATGCCTTTAATCCCAGGATTCATAAATTGGAAACAGGAGGATGATACTGAGTTCAAGGCCACTTGGGCTGCACAGTGCTCTAAATAAATAAATAAAACGAACTGATTAAAGGCTGGAGATGCAGCTCAGTATACAAGTCCTTGGTTTATATAGTGGGGGAAAAAAAGGAAAATAACCAGAGGCAATTTATTCAAAGAACAACTACAAGAACCTTCTGCAAAAGTCATCAATCTGGGCAGAGATGTACCTCATAAGAACAAGTGCCTGTCTGGCCAACACAAAGTTCTAAATTTGAGTCTCAGCACCAAAATAAAAAATCATGAATATACACACTGAAAGGGCTCATTTGGTACTTATATAATAAATAAGATCCATACCTAAGCATAACACCGTAATATTTCACAAAGAAAAAGATGTTACGTTTTCAGAAACAAAGAAGTATCACTGAAAAACTTAGGCTCTATTACCAGACTGGCAAGTGCAAGGTCCTGAGTTTTATTCCCAGAACCAAAATGGAGAGGAAGGCTCTATCAAATTTCTCAAAAGAAACACAGGAAACTAGAAGTCGAAATTCTGAGAGAAGAATTACAAGCCTAACCTATCAACCTGATGGACAGTTTAATAAAGGTACTTTTAGAGTCAGTCAGTGGTATCACCTGTAGCCCTATTACTCAAGAGACTGAGGCAGAAGGATTGCTAAGAGTTCAAATCTGGCCTGAAGTACAAGTGAGACTCTGTCTCAAAAACATGAACACCAGCAAGGGCAAGGTCCTGAGTTCAATTCCCAACATTAAAAACAACAGAAAAAAAGGCACTTTTCGGGTACACAAGTGCTCAAAACTTTCACCTCTAAATGAGCTTTTCATTTAGAATGCTACTGGAAAATGTGAACCATCAAAATTAGTAGGCAGAAAAGGCAACCCACACAAGATTCCAAGGAAGAGGAGGCTAAAACTGCAAAACCAGTAAAGACAATCTGTAAGGCAATGGTGGTAAAAATAGGTACAACAGTAGAACCCAACTATGAGGTCAGGATACAGCCAGTCCAGGCAGAGCAGGATAAAAATTCTCATACTGATCCTGCTTCAGCCACACATATACAAAAATTCCAGTACCATCTCTATGGTAGGAAATAAAAAAAGGTAGAGATTTCTCAGGGTATCCGACTATATTGAAACTCGTTTTGAGACCACAAAGGAATCTGTGCAAAATAAAGAAAACTCACTGAAATTCAAGCAAATCAAGAAAGACAAATATTAGTTCTATGAAAATTTTTTAAAACATGGAAACTCTGGTTCTGCCCCCCCAAAAAGTGTAAACTTCTTTCGTACACCAACCACATTAATTAAAGAAGTCACAAATGGACAATCACTTATGTTGCCAATTTTCACACCCAACCCCAGACCCCACGAGTGTATGGGAGAGCTTCTGCTCTCTTGTACACCTGCTGGACCAAAAACAAGCCTACCACGTGAAAGAGACATTTCCCCGTGTTCTCCGGCCCTCCTCAACCCCTCCAGAGCCGACACAGCCCAGCCTGAATGCCGCATCCAGCCCGGCCCAGAGAGTGTGTGGAAGACCTTCTGTGCTCCCCTATACCCTCTGGGCCAGGGGCACAACATGTTCACTTCCAAGGGCTGCAGCAGGAAGGAGCTGAACACACAGCTAGACCCAAGCCAGGCATAACTGGATAAACAAAAACTTAATGGAGCTGCAACCGAATTTCAATGGTGCTAAGGTTCTAACTGCACCAAAGCTCTACACCAAAGGTCAGTATTACATGAAATGATAAAGACAAGGAGCAAAATGCAATCTCAGGCCTCAAGCCCACCCAGAACAAGTGCAGAGGACATTAGCTCGGCTGACATGTATGAATCAACAGCATCATAAGAAAAGAAAGAACAGCAGAAAGGTATATAGGAACTCAGAGCAGAATTAATTTCTGAAATAAAAAAAAACTCTGAATTCATAACATCTGAAGTAAAGAATCAAATACAGAAACATATGGAGGAAACCCAATCTGAAAAAACCTCTGCAGTAACAGAGTAACTGCTTCTAAAGAAGATATTGATAAAAAGAGATTAGAAAAATGACACACTCCTTGAATGAGCAATACAGGAAGGACATAGATCACATGAAGCAGAGTGAAAGGGATAGAGAGGAACTTAAAAGCTCAACCACAAGCCTGCAAAACCATTTGAGTGAAAGTGAACACAGAGTTTAAGATCTTGAAGATGCTGGTACAGCTAGTGAAAAGAAAGGATCTCTTAAAAACAAATAGAAAACAGGAAAAAAATAATTCATCACCTGCAAGACAATGTAAAGATGACATTCAGCTAACCAAAGCACATAAAACTCCAAGTAACGTCAACTCAATTAAAAACACACCGAGACACACAATACTCAAGATCCCAGAAATCCAGCACAACAGTAATACACTGAAAGCCGCTAGAGAAAAGCAGCAGATCACATTCAAAAGAAAACCCATCAGAATAACAGCTGACATTTTTATTTCGTTTGATCATTCTTGGTTTTTAAGTTGAGACTCTCTGAAAACAGAATTGCTACCCTTGCTTTTTCCTGAGGTCCTGGGGCATGTAGTATTGTTTTCCATCCTTTAATTTTCAGCCTATAAATTTCTTTGAGTGAAGTGTGTTTCTTGTATACAACATATTGTTTGGATTTTTTTTCTTAATCTACTTTGCTAGTCTAGTTCTCTTAATTGATGAATTGAGTCCATTTATTGTTTTATTTTGTTTCTTTGCTTTTTTGTCTTTTTGAGACAGGGTCTCACTATGCAGTTCAGGCTGGTCTCGAACTCACAACAATCTTCCTGCTTCAGCCTAATCCTCCTGCCTCAGCCTCCATTTTTTTTTTTTTTTCTTTTTTTCTTTTGCAGAACTGGGGATTGAACTCAGGCCTTTGCACTTGCCAGGGAAGCACTTATTCCACTGAGCCATCTCCCCAGCCCCTCTCCATTTATGTTGTTGGTTATAAGTGAGATGTGATGATTTACGATTGGCATGTTATTTGACTGCTGTTGTTTACTCCTTTTTGTCCTGTGTTTGTTTTCCCTATTCAGTTGGGTTCCTTGTGTTGTTTGTGTCGTTCTAATCATTTTGGTTCCTCTCTACATCTTTCAGTAGTCTGTGTAGAGTTGGCTTTGTCATCATGAAATTCTTTAGTTGTTCTTTGGAAGTATTTCACTTCTCCATCACACTTGAGAGTATTACAGAGTATAGTAGCCTGGGCTGGAATTTGTTTTCATAGAGGACTTGAAGTACTCTGCTCTGTGCTCTTCTAGCCTTCGTGGTTTGTGAAATAAAGAAGGCCAAATGAAATAAAAAAGGCCACTATATACTGATTAGGGGAAAAATTTAAGAGGAAGAGCTAACACTCATAAATGTATATGCACCAAATATGAGAGCACCCAACCATATAAGACAAATCTCAATGGACACGAAAAATCTAATATCCAGTACCACAATCTTAACAGGAGACCGTAACAGCCCCTTATCCCAAAAAGATAGGTCAACCAGACAAAAAATTAGCAAAAACTTACCAAAACTGAACCAGAGCTTGGAACAAATGGACTTGGTGAACATATACAGAGTGTTCCAGCCAACCACAGCTGAATACACATTTTTTTCAGCTGCACATGGGTCATTTTCTAAAACAGACTACATACTAGTCCATAGGTCATGCTTATGCAAGAAAACAGAAATTATCCCATATATATTATCTGCCCACAGTGCAATGAAACTGGAAATAAATGAAAAAAGAAACCAAAAAAACACCCTAAATACATGGAAATTAAACGACAGCCTACTCAGCAATCAATGGGTCACAGGTGAAATTAAACAAGAAATTCAACAATATCTAAAATTCAATGAAAATTCACCACAACTTATCAGAATTTATGGGATGCGATGAAAGCGGTTCTCAAGAGAGAAATTCATAGCTGTAAACCCACACATTAGGAAAACAGAATGGAAACAAATAAACACCCTAATGCTATATCTCTGACAGCTAGAAAAGGAAAAGCAAACCAAACCCAGAGCCCAAAGACGGGAAGAAATCATACAGATCAGAGCAGAAACTAATTCGACCGAGATGAAGAAAACAGTTCAAAGAATCAACAAATCAAAAAGCTGGTTCTTTGAAATACTGAATAAAATAAAAAAGCCCCTGGCTAACCTCATCAAAAAAACGAAAAAAAAAAAAACTCAAATACAAGCAATAAAGAATGAAAAGAGTAATCACCACAGACCCCGTGGAAATTCAGTAGATTGTCAATACCAACTTTTAGAATATTTACTAACAGAGTAGAAGACACAGAAGAAATGGACAGATTCTTTGAAAGGTATAAATTACCAAGGCTGAATCAAGAGGATATAACAACTCTCAAGAACCCCATTAATAGCTAATGAAATAAAAACTGTAATAAAAAGCCTGCCGACAATGAAAAGTATAGGTCCTGATGGATTCACTACTGAATTCTACAGGTAATTTACAGAAGATATAATCCCAACACTCCTCAAACTCTTCAATGAAATTAGAAAGGAAAACAGTTCTTCCAAAATCATTCCTGGAGGCAAGTATACTGATACCAAAACTAGGGAAAGACAAAACTAAAAAGAACTACAGGGGCCAGGAAAATGGCTCAGTGGAATAAGTGGTTCCCTGGCAAGTGCAAGGGTCTGAGTTCAATCCCAGGTTCTGCAAAAACAAAAACAACAACAAAAAAAAGGGAGACAAACTATAGGCCAATCTCCCTCATGAGCACAGAAACAAAAATCCTCAATAAAATCCTAACAAAAAGAATACAGCATCAAGAAGATCATACACCACGATCAGGTAGAGTTCATCCCAGGGATGCAAGGATGGATCAATATTTGAAAATCTATAAATGTAATAACTATATCAATACAGTGCAATCTAAATACCACACTATCATCCCAATTGATGCAGAAAAAGCTTTTGACAAAGTCCAACATTCATTCATGTTCAAACTCCTACAGAAAACTTGAATAGAAGGCCTCTACTTCAATTTGATAAAAGCAATCAATAACAACCCAATGGCTAATAATTCCAAATGGGGAAAAACTGACATCTTTTACTTTCAGATCTGGTACAAGACAAGGATATCCTCTATCTCCCCTCCTATTCAATATAGCTCTGTAATCATTAGCTAGAGCTATTAGACAAGAGGGAGAAATAAAAGGAATAGGTAAAGAAGAAATTAAATTATTTGCAGATGACATGATACTTTACTTGGAAGACCCAAAAAACTCTACCAAGAAGTTACTAGAATTGATACACAAACTTAGTTGCATAGCAAGATACAAAGTCAATATACAGATGTCAATAGCATTCCTCTACACAGATAACAAACATACTGAGAGGAAAATTAGAGAAACAACACTGTTTATAATAGCATCCTGGAAAAATACCTTGGAATTCATCTAAGGAAGTCAAAGACCTTTTTATGGAAAATTACAGTACTCTGAAAAAAACAGATCATAGAGGACTTCAGAAAATGGAAAGATATTCCATGCTCCTGGATAGGAAGAACCAACATCGTGAAGATGGCCACACTCCCAAAATTATTGTACAGATTTTTTTTTTTTTTTTGTCCTTTTGAGACAGGGTCTCACTGTGCAGTTCAGGCTGGCCTTAAGCTCACTTTGTAGCTCAGGCTGGTCTCGAACTCACAACAATCCTCCTGCCTCAGCCTCCCGAGTGCTGTATTGTACAGATTTAAGGCAATTCCTATATCAAACTCAAACTGCCACCAACATACATCCCAGACATAGAGAAATCATTCCTAAAATTTATTTGGAACCAGAAAAGACCTAGAATAGCAAAGGCAATCCTAGCCAATAAAGACAAGGCAAGGGGCATTACAATTCCTGACTTGAAATTATACTACAAAGCTACTGTGATAAAATTGCCATAGTATTGGCAACAAAATAGACCTGAGGATCAGTGGAATAGACTAGAAGATGCAGAGGCCTCTACGAACACATTGAACCACTTGACAAAGGGGCCAAACACGCTTACTGGAAAAAAGACAGCCTCTTTAAAAAATGGTGCTGGAACTCTCCACCTGCCGAGAACTACAACTTGACCAAAGTCTATCACCATGAACTAAACTAAAGTCAAAATGGATTAAAGATCTAAACATGAAAACAGAAACAATCTCCTGGAAGAGAAAGAGGGAGGAACTCTTGACATAGGGGTAAGCAAAGAGTTCACAAACAAAAATCAAATTGCACGGGTAATACTTGAAAGAATTAACAACTGGAACCTCCTCTTATTGAGAAGTTTTCAACAGAAATTCTTATTGAAAATTTCAAAATTACCAACAAAATGAAAACATAACCCACAAATCTGGAAAAAAAATCTTAAGTAATAAACATTCAGATAAAGATCTGCGCTCTAGAATTCATAAAGAACTAAAAAACATTAGGGCCCCAAAATTTGAAGACCCAATTCAGAAATGGGCATCCAAGATGAAGACATACTTCTCAGAGGACAAAATTTAAGAAGTGATCAAATATATGAAAAAATGCCACATCACTAGCCATCTGTGAAATGCAAATTAAAACAACACTGAAGATATCATCTCACACCAGAAAGAATGGCTATCATAAAGAAATCAACAAACCACAAATGTTGGAGAGGTTGCGGGGGGAAAAGGAACCCTTCTCCACTGCTGGTGGAATCTAAGCTGGTACAACTATTATGGAAATCAGTGTGAAGACTCCTTCAAAAACTAGGACTGGAAATCCCATTCAAGCCAGCTATCCCCCTACTGAGAATTTTCTTGGAGGAACTGAAAACGTCATATCATAGTGATATATGTGTACCTGTTTATAGCAGCACAATTCGATAGCCAAATCTTGGAAACAACCAAGATGCCTGTCATATAAGGAATGGTTGAAAAAAATGGGGTATCTTTATACAATGGAGTATTACTCAGCTATAAACAATGATAAACTCAAAGCCTTCATATTTAAGTGGATGTCACTTGAAGATATAATTATGACGAAAATAAAGCAGACCCCTATGTGTAAATATTGTTAGGTCTCCCTAGTATAAGAACTCAAAAGGAATAAACAGAAACTAGAAAGGCATACCACAATTAAAAGAAAAGCGAGAACTTGAGGACTGGACAATGAGGAGAGGACAAGGTTAAAGAAAGGCTGGGAAACATAACAGGGGCAAAGCCATACATTTATTCGCATAAGATGGGTAAGGCAATGATCCTGAGAAACATCAGCAGGTTTTTGAAACTAGCAGTTAATTGGTAGGATTCTCATCCTAACTATGTATGCTGATACCTGTGAACCAAGCAACTGCACCTAAGATAGTAATGCGTAATAGAAGTGTCACACTTGGAATGCCTGTCATTCTGATCTTCTAGATATGTACTTCTTGTCATGACATACCAAGTATTACCATACTGTCTTTCAAGTAAGTATTTTTCTTTTTTAAATTAAGAGTAATAAATGAAAAAAAGAAGAAAAAAGTCACAGGATTGTCCTGCTACAATGCTGTATATGGATTTCTAAATTTCTGTGTAAAAATACGTTTATTCACATTTTATTATTTTTTTTCCTTCACATTCTATAGGAACTTAAAGTTTAACATATTGGGGCAGGGGAGATGGCTCAGTGGAGTAAGTGCTTCCCTGGTAAGCCCAAGTGCCTGAGTTCAATCCCCAGTTCCACCAACAAACAAACAAACATATCAATCAAACAAACATACCTGTCCATGCCTTAGATGATTGATACACTTAAGACAGATAGTTAGGGTAAATTGAACTGCATATTTTGCAGGGTAATAAGAAGTTTTTCTTCTGGAGGGTTAACAACCTAAGTTTGCAAATCAAAAATTAGAGAAAATGAAGGGCTGCAAGGTCAGCCAACATTTTAGCCCTAGCCTTTCAAGGTTAAGTAAGACTCAGGACATAGGAGAATCTGTACTATCATATCATATACCTCAGTTGTGTCCCAAATTTTCTGATCAAGGAAATTATGGGGCCACAGAGGAATGTGATCGATGATGTATAGTGTGCCTAAGGAGTCACATGGAGAGAAAAAATTCTCTCAGGCTTTCACAGAGAGCGAATTGGTCAAGCAATGGCTGTGACTCATCCACAAGGCTGACGCTGGCAAAGGGTCCACAAAATGTGACAGGATTACAGGATAAATCCTGAGGGTATATCACTGACCTTATCAGATACAAAAGTTACATTTCTTGTTATATAGGTCTTGCTTTATCTTGGTCTTAACCATCCAGCAGTAAAGTATAAAAATGAGGTATATAAATTAAAACCAATTTAATATGCCGAGGTATGAAAGGGTCCAGTCAACAACTTCTGTGGCTAACCCACTACTATTGTGAACTGCTGGACTGTGTTGGATTGTTTTGCTGAATTCACATACCTATAGTATTTAGATGCCAATGGAATATCCATCTCTAACAGGACTAAACAAAAAAAGGGGATACAAAGGAAGGACCATTTTGTATTTGTATAGACAGAATAGGACAGATACACAGCTACTTTCACATAATTCAACGAGTAGAATGTTTGGACAGCTTCTTGTACTACTGGTAATCACCAAGAAGATAACAATGTAAAATATATTAACCTGTCCTATTAAATAAATAAAATAAAAACATATATGACAGGCACACACCTATAAACAGCACCTGGGTAGTACGATTAAACATGTCCTACCTCTCCAAACTTCTGTGATTTTTCACAGTGAAACATTGAGAACCCTTTCTCTAGCTTTTAGAAATATACAGTATGTGATCATGTGTAGTCACAACATGACAGATCGTACTCTCAGAGAAATTTTTTTTGGGGGGGAAGAAGTAGTTGGGGGCATTGTTCTAAGGCAGTGCTGGGATTACAGGTGTGCACGACTATATTTTTTTTTTTTTCAAAATTTAAGACACATGAATAGATACTAAATAAAAATGTGTGTGTAATTTTTTTCCCCCGTAGTGAGGACTGAACTCAGGACCTTGCACTTTCCAGGCAAGAACGTATTCTACCGAACTACATCCCTAGCCCAAAAGTAAAGTTTTTTAAAAAAAGTAATTCTGGGGTGGGTCAGCTAAATAGCTCAGCAGATTAAAGCACCTGCAAGCAGGTACAGGGGCCAGGGGTTCAATATCCAGGTCTGCAGTGCTGCCCTACTCATGGGGTTCACCTAGGGGGCAACTGAGACTGGATTTAGTGGAGCACACCTGTAATCCCAGCATTTTGGAGGCTGTAGACAGGCAGATCACTACAAGACTGATGTAGTAGTGAGACCCTGAACACCCTGTAGACCCTTCCCTAAAAAATAGAAAAAAATTAAAAAACAACAAAAAAGTAATACTGGGGAGATTGAACCCATCCAGAGACTTCACACTGAGTTATATTTCTACCTCTTTATTATTTTAAGAGTCTAAATTGTTAAGTTGTCCAACGTGAACTAATATTTGCAGTCCTCCTGTCTCAACCTCTCAGATTTCTGGGATTATAATAGGTGTGGACCTAGACAACTAGCTTTAAAAAATTTTAGACTGGTTGAGCATATAGTAGACTGAAATCAGCTGCCATGAATTTGAGGCCAATCTGGGCTCCACAGTGAATTTAAGGCCAACCTGAACTATATAGCAACAACACCCTGTCTCAAAAAAAAAAAAACAAAAAACCCAAAAAACTTCTTTTGGGCTACAGTTTCAAATTCTACATTTCAATTTAAAAACTTAACACTTATCTAGTGTCACAGTAACAAAAGAATATTCGCAATCATTTGAAAAGACTTTAAAATATTTCTTCTAACCAGATGTGAGATAGAGTAGCACATGTCCACAATCCTGTAGCTTGAGAGGGTAAAGAGAATCAGAAGCTCAAACCAGCATAAGCAACTTAGCAATTTATGTGGGACTTAAGTTTCTACAACAACAAAAATAGGCTGTGAAAAAGTCCAGAGTTCACTGCCCTAAATGACAACTCCCCAAAACTCCCTTGTGTACCTACATAGAGAAGTGAGAACTAAAAATAACATCATTACAATAATTGAGATTCCAGCTGTCTTTTAAGGAAGACAGTGAAGATATTTTAAACATGTGAAAGTTTCAGTCACCTTACATTATTTTAGAAAGATTTTTTTTTTTTTGGTGTCAGGATTCAAACTCAGGACCTTGTGTTTACCAGGCAGGCACTATACAGTTCAGCTATATCCCTGACCCTGGAAAGTTATTATTTTAATTTACAAATGCTATGTTTACATATGATACAATTGTTTTAAATAAATCAATCCCTTTTTTCTTTGGTGGAACTGCGCATTGAACTCAGGCCCTTTTGCTAGCCAGGGAAGCCCTTACTCTGAGCTATCTCCCCAGCCCAAGCAAATCAAATTTTTAAAGAATTTTTAAAAGTACTTTAAAATGGTGGTGCACACCTATAATCCCAATATTTGGGAGGCTGAAGCAAGAGCATAACCAAAGGTTCATGACTAGCATGGACTATATAGTACATTGAAAGCCAGCTTGAACAACTTAAGACCTGTCTCAAAAAACAAACACACACACACACACACACACACACACACACACACACACACAATTTACATATAAAGTTGACTTCTAATGGGTATAGGTTTCTTTTTGGGGGGGGATAAGGTTTTTTTGTTTCTTTCTTTTTCTTTTGATGGAACCAGGGATTGAACTCACAACCTTGAACTTATTCTAGTGAGCTATGTCCCCAGCCCTTCGATACAGGGTTTCTTTTGCAGAGATCAAACCATGGAGTGGCAACAACTGCACTAACTTTGTGAATATACTGAAATCTACTAAACTGTATACTTCAACAGGTACATTTTATTATAGCAATTGTATCTCAATAAAACTCTTAGAAAAGGTTAATATCAGAGGCCAAAAAATATACTAGATTCTTAGAAATATCCCTTACTATGTGCATGGCATAGGTCTACAATCTAGGAACTAATGGTATTAAATTAAATGGCAAAATCCCCTATCTGCATTAAGCTTACATTATAAAGGATAAAGGGTAAAAATTTAGTTTAAATATTAGATAGGGTGATGCTTGAGAAGAGTTACATGAGACATGAAGAGAACAGGACAACAAAGTATCTGCATGAAAAGTTATTCTCAGCAGAAGTGTGCCCACCAAGCATGCCAAACGTATCATCTTATGAATCAAATTCTGCATATTATGCTCATGTCCTTCCTTAGATGAGTCTTGCATGATCCTCTCCTATCTTTTACCCTTTGTAGGATCTAGAGATGCTCCTCGAGGGAGTTAACATGTTATAGTAAAAGACTTCTTCAACCATGTCTCTTGCAAATCTCTTCCTCTAAAGTTCTATTCACAATTGTGTTCACTTCTAAAAAACGGTGTGAGGGAAAGATGAGAGGGAGTGTATAAAGTTTAGATTCAAGAAAAGACAAGACTCAAATGCAAAGTCTGAACCTTGACTGAATACTGGAAACAACAACAACAACAAAAAAACCAGCAACACATGCCTGTAATCTCAGCACTTGGGGAAGGAAAGTAAAAAGGAGATTGTAAATTCTAGGCCTGTGTGGGCAACTGAGTAAGACCCTGTCTCCAAATTCAAAAACATCTGGGAATGCAGTACAATGATAGAATGTTAACTTCATCTGTGACACCTTGTGATCATCCCGAGTACTTAAAAAAAAAAAAAAGGAACAATCTTTCTGTAACAGTAAATAGATTAAAGCATCTCATAGATACTCAAAAACTCCTTATAAGAATAAACATAAGGGGTGGCCTGATAGCTCAGTGGACTAAGCACCTGCTTAAGCAGAGCACAGCGGTCCAAGGTTCAGTCCCCGCATGATGTGTGGGGTAGTGCCAACCCAGCCCTAGGAGCAAGCTGAGACAGCAATTGAGACTGGGTGTGGTGGCATGTGCCAATAAGCCCAGCACCTGGGAGGCTGAAAACAGGAGAATCCCCATGAATCTAATCTACATAGTAAGACCCTATCCTAAATACATTTTTTAAAAGAAGGGAGAGAGAAAGAATAAGTATAAACCTTCCCTTCAAAATATTTTAGTGTTGGGGCTGGGGAGACAGCTTAGCAGCATAAGTGCCTACCTGGCATGCACAAAGTCCTGAGTTCGATACAAAAAAAAAAAGCAAAATGTTATGGTACAGATTCTAGACACTAAAATATAAAAAACATGTGAAATAAAATATGAAGTAGCATGAATAATCAGGAGGGTTATCAAAAAAGGTAAAATTAGCTGGGAGGGGTGGCACATGCTTATATTCCTGGCACATGCCTATAATACCAGCACTTGGGGAGGCTAAGACAAGAGAACCACCATGAGTTCAAGACCAGCCTGGGCTACATAAGCAACTTCAAAGCCACCGTGCACTACATAGCAAGAACCCTCTCAAAAGAAAACAAAACAAAACAAAACAAAACAAAAAAACACAAAGCTGAGCATGGATGGTGCCACACACCTATAATCTCAGCACTTGGGAGGCTGAGGTAGGAAGATCACTGTAAGTTCAAGGACAGCTTAAACCACATAGTGGAGACCCTGTCTCAAACAAACACAGAATTCAAATTTAAATAATCAAGTCTGGATTTGAGCACTTGATAATGAAAGATAAGTATCAGGTTGGGGGTGATGGTGCCTATCTGTGATCCCCACCACTGCAGAAAACTGATCCAGGTAAATCCTGATATTTTGTTTTCGTTGTGTGGGGTTTCTTTTTTGATAAAATCTTACTATGCAGTTCTGTCTGGCCTTAAATTCGTGGTGATCATCCCACCTCAGCCCTCCCTACTGGGATTACTGGGGGAGCCACCATTCTCAGCCTCAATCCTGAGTTTGAATCCAGTCTTGTCAACTTGGCAAGGCCCTATCCTAAAACAGAAAGGCCTGAGATGTAGCACCACAAGGAAAAATGCTTTTGGTTCAACAGCCAGCACTATCTTACACTTTCCCTCCACCCCCCACTGCAAAAGAAGAAGAAGAAAAAAAAAAAAGAAAAGGAAAAAAAATTGAAAGAATTTTATAAGGGAAGGAAATATGTTCATATTGGGGCTGGGGAGATAGCTCAGTAGACTAAGTGCTTCCCTGACAGGGCAAGGCCCAAGTTCAATCCCTAGTTCCAGAAAACAAACAAAAAAAAGTTAAAAACAAATGTTCATATTTATATCCACATGGTTCATACAGTCTTTTAAGTAAAATCTTTCTACAGGTTTGACTGACAATATCATGAGATCATGACCAAAAAAATAGCTTAGACAAAATATAAAACTGGTTTATGTGATCTCTGGACCTGGGAACAAAGGGATGAGACTTCTGGTTTGGGGTGTCTTATTCATTTGGGTTTTTGAGACAGGGTCTTGTTATGTAGTTCATGACGATCCTCCTGCATTAGCATTAGCCTCCCAAGTGGTAGGATTACAGACATGTGCCATCACACCTGATACATTTTCTAATCTGGGCAAGATATTGCAGTAGTCACCCTTATCCTTAGGAGATAAATATCAAATCCTGTATATACATATAGCAATTCTTTATATATACATACCTATGATGGTATAACTACGAACTATACATAGCAAAATGTTAAGAAAATAAAACAATTGTAACAATAATGTCTTTAAAACTATGGAGGTCTTGTTTTTTGGTTTTGAGACAGGATCTTACTATGTATTTCAAGCTGGTCTTGAACTCAGTGATCCTCCTGCCTTAGCTTTCTGAGTGCTGGGATTACAGGTATGTACCACCATATCCAGCAAAGTTCTGTGAATATGGACTCTCTTTCTGAGCTGACAAAAGGCAGACAGGTGTTGAGTATAGATACAATGGAGAAAGAGATGATTCTCATTACAGTACAGAAGGAGATTTAGCTACAACTAATCTTATGAATTACTTACTTTTGAAAGTTTTTATTAATACTGTATATTCAGAACACAGATGACCATGAATAACTGCAAACACATGAAACTGGATAAGGAACTACTGTTATAATTTCTGTGATGTAAGAATAAAATCAGTCAAACAGCTGTTTGTTCTATGTAAAATTATGTCAGCCAAAACAAAGGCTGGCAATACCAAAGAACTGACATTAAAAAAAATTTATTCTATCCCTGGTTCTGCAAACAAAATAATTTATTCTAACTTTAGAATGGGTAAGTTCTTTCCAGGAACAAAGGAAGGGAGAACCCTGAGTTCTAGAAGCTACCTCTAGTAAGAAAGATTCAGGTAAAGAAAGACAAAAACAAAAGATGGGAACAACGTAGATAATGCAACATCACAGTTCATCAAGCCACAAACAAGAAATGAAATGAGAAGCATTCTGAGAAAGGTGACTCCAACATTAATAAATAGATCCTTTCTTCTAAGATGGTAGGTAGAAGATAACTATGCCCAGTTTTTGACTGTGAGAGAAGGGGGGGGGACTGTTGAGAAGAGTAGGAAATAGGGCCAGGAATATGCTCAGCAGTCCAGAGCCTGAGTGGCAAACCCGAGGCCCTAAGTTTGATTATCAGAGAGAGAGAGAGACAGAGAAAGAGACAGAGAAAGACAGAGATAGAGCAAAAGAGACATTTTTGTTTTTCAAAACAGGGTCTTGCTATAGTTCTGGCTGATCATGCCCAGTTTACATTAGTATTTTTTATTCCTTCTGGGTAGTTTTCTCCAAATACTGCACCTTCCACCCTCATTGAAACCTTTATTCAAGTATTATTTTCTTAATGAGACTGTTCTTTGACCAACTCATTTTATTTAAATCACAACCAGGTGTGGGGGTAGGCTGGGGGGGGGCAGAAATAGCTCAGTGGTAAGAATATGATCAAGGCCCTAGAGTCAATCTCCAATACTGACCCCCAACAGAAAAATCAATTTAAATTAAATTACATATCCAAATGACACTCAGTATAGCAGTTTTTCTTGTTGGTTCCCCCCCCCATTGCACTTTGTCACTATTTGATGGAACACATTTTTTACTTATAATTCAGTCTTCCCCAACTACCAGATGGCTTCTAGGAAAGAAACTTTTGACTATCTTAAGCACTTACATTTTTCTTAGTACATGAAATGGTAACTAATATCTAGCATTCACTAACTACCTAGTGATAAAGAAATGTAAATTGGTTACTCTGATAGCAATGTGCTTGTTTCGATCACATTTTTATTAGAAGTAAATCATGTAGTCTTGTCTGTGTATCTCTGCAAATCAATATAGGCAAATATTCACACTTATATCTTTAATCCTACAAACCTAGAAAACTAAATGTCCATTAAGAGGTAAATTAAAAGAAAAGTTTAGCATGCTGATAGAAAACTCTTAAGAAAAAAAATTACATACACAACAGGGATATGCACCTATTGTGTACCATACCACTATTCACATGAAAAGGTACAAGGACAGTTTATAAAGATACAGCATATTTGTGGCAAAGACACATAATATATATTGGTTTATTCATAGATTTAAAGGTATGTGGGAAACTTTTCAAAGTGATTATTGGCCAGGTATGGTGGCACACATCTGTAATTCCAGCACTTGGGAGGCTGAGGCTGGAGGACTGCTATGAGTTCAATGCCAGCCTGGGCCATAAAGTGAGCTCAAGGTCAGCCTGAACTGCAAGGTAAAAACCCTGCCTCAAAAAGACAAATAAAAACAAACAAAGTGACAATCTTTGGAAAGGAACTATAGGACAAGGGTCAGAGCTAAAAGATTTCTTGTTGTGTATCTCATTGTCTAAAAATATTTATGAGGGGCCAGGGATGTAGCTCAGAAGCACAGTACTTGCCTGGCAAGAATGAGGCCAGAGTTTAATTCCTGGTACCTTAATTCATTAAAAAATTATGATTCATTACTTTAAGAAATTAAAAAACATTCATCTATACTGAAGGAGTCCAACTGTCACCATCATATAGGCTAACCAGACCACTTTAAGCCTCCTTTCCATCCTGCTATCCTTTTACATCTGAAGAGATATAATCATGAATGACCATGGCTTAACCCCATAATTCTCATCACTATTCAGCCTGCCCTTGACTGTATTTTCTCAAGCCTTGTCCCTGTCAAGTCACCACAACTCCTTTTCACTGAAAAGTCCCTTTCACAGCCCTGCTTTATGCTCTATGACACTATAAAAGACCTTATAGCCTGATCTAAGATCCTATAGGATCTGGTCTAAGTGGCAGGGTGGTCCTTCAGGCTTCTTCTAAACAAACCTGTCCCAACTGTTGAGCTCATACCTTTGTCTTTTTCCTAACACATTCACAAAATATAAGAGAAAGACACCAGTGAAAGAGATAAATGAAGAATGAATTGACTGATATATCAAAGAGGAGGAAGATAAAAATACAAATGTAAAATATAATTCTGAGGCCCTCAGCCACTAAGAGACAAGGTAAGAAGCAGTAAGGAGGAACCTAAGTTATCAGAGGATGTGAAAAGATTTAAGACCTGATGCTAAAAAGATGAGGAAAGGAAACTACACATAAGGAGATACGACTACACATAAGGAGATGTGACAGAAGGAAAACAATATTAAGAGTAGTAAAAATAAAGTAGGAAGTGGTAATATCAAAAGACAGAGATAAGAGGGATACAGTGCCCTCCAGAATCAGATGAAAAACATATAGTGCTGCCTGGATGCAGTGGCTCAGGCCTGTGATTCTAGCCACTTGGGAGGCTATTCAGGAGAACAGAAGTTTGCAACTAGTGCATGCACAATTTAGTGAAACCTGTTCTGAAAGAGCAAAAAGCTGAGTATAGTAGTATATACCTGTAATCCTAGCAACCTGTAGGGTGAGGCAGCAGGATCACGGAGTTGGAGGCCAGCCTGAACTACATAAGGAGACCAAAAAAAAAAAAAGTCTAAAACATACAAAAAAAGTTAAAAGGGTCAAGATTTGGGGATAGAGCTTCAGTCTTTCCTAGGTTCAAACTATAGTTTGAAAAACTAAAAAAACAAAAAGAAATCATGTCTGGAACTGTCATTGGGACACTATGAAATGAAATTCACACCAAGTGATAACCCATTAAACATCTATACCAGCCTAGATGTCTGTCATTTACTCACCTAGCAAGACTCCACTTGTTTCTCCACCATCCAGTTTGGTCTCTTTAAAACCTACTGCTGGGTTAAACAAAGAGAAAACAAGGAGAAAAGTTAGGAAACTTGGCAGAGGCAAAAGCATACATTTATATACACAAGATGGTTAAGGCAATGGTCCTAAGAATCTCCATCAGGTTTTTGAAACTAGCAGTTAATTGGTAGAATTCTCACCCTGACTAATTATATATGCCGATATCTGTGAACTAAGCAACTATACTGAGGATAGCAATGTGTAGTACCAAAACCATGCTTGGAATACCTATTATTCTGGTCTTTTAAATGTGTACTGCTTCTAATGTCCTATAAATTATTGCTATACTCTCTCAAGTAAATGTTTAAAAAAAAGGTAACAGGGGCCAGGGAGATGGCTCAGTAGAATAAGCACTTCCCTGGCAAGCACCAGGGCCTGAGTTCAATCCCTGGTTCTGCCAAAAATAAATAAATAAATGAATAAATAAATAAAACTGCTGGGGAAAATGACACAGCACTAAACTTATTGCTGTGACTAAAGTACCACTCTAGAACTGAGGATGAGCCCTCTAGGGCCCCAGGGCCATCTGCAGGATAAGAAAAGTATACTTTCCAGAGATGCACAAGGAAGTTGCCCGGTGAGAGAAAAAATAATGATTTTTACACACAAATGTATAGGCAAAAGATCTTTGGAGGAGAAACGGGCTCACTACATAGTTCAGACAGGCTTAGAACTCGCAGTGATCCTCTTGCCTCAGCCTTCCTATAGCCTACAAACCTATACCCCGTTTTTTTTTTTTGCAGAACCAGGGATTGAACTCAGACCCTTGCAATTGCCAGGAAAGCACTTATTACACCGAGCCACCTCCCTGGTCTCACTTTAACTTTTTGAATCCTAAGTTTTAGTGTTGTTGAGGCAAGAGATCTCTGTGCAATCTAGGTTGCCCTGAACAAATGATATACTCCAGGCTGGTCTTGAACTCATGGCAATCCCTCTATCTCAATTTCTACAGCGCTGGGATTACAGGTGTATATCAACACACCTGACTAAATTTAAATTTTAAAGTCATACTCCTTGAGCTATTTAAAGTCTCCATACATCCAGAAATTAGAAAAGAGAATCAGCTTTCAGAATTTCACTTAAATAGGAAATCTGATCATTCTTCACATGACTGGTTACAATTTTTCTGTAGTGCTACACTTCTATCCCAGGTTTGGGTTTTTTGCTATGGACTTTTACTATAGTCCTTATTCCTGTGCAATACTCATTACCTTTAACTACAGCAATGGATGTCTAGAACTAAGCCATAGTGTGTAGTCAGTTTTTGTGACAGTATGTAAGATTTTAAAAAGTCCCTTTACAGAGCTGAGGAGATAGCTTACCTGCCTGTCAAGTTCCAGGTCCTGAGTTTGATCCCAAGGACCAAAAAACGAACAAACAAATCACCACCAACAACCTAAAACCCAAGCTCTATATAATCATCTATTTGTTCCAAGATTTTTTTTCTAAATCAATAAATTTAAGGACATGACTGGGACAACTAATAAAAACTGAATGCAGACTTTGACTTAACAATAGCCAATTTTCTGATTTTGATTGTTGTGCTGCGTAAATGAAACAGAATGTCTCTGTTCTTAGAAAATTCATGTTTAAGTACTTATAAAGAGGGTATTATATGTAAGTTAGACTTAAATGTTCAGAAAAAAATCTTGACAATCATGTAATTGGAGAAAAAAAAGAAATGAAAATATAAAGCAAAAACACAAAATGATTGGTGGTTTGAATGGTACACAGAAACTCCTGTACTATGCCAAATATTCTATAACAATTAGTCACATAAGAAAGCTAAATCACAAAAAACGAGTTACAACTTACAAACATACACACAAACACACCACTTACTATGCATTCTGAAAAGGCTGTGTTACTAATTCATGACTGGGTATATGGGTATGGGACAGACAGAAGCCTCAGAGCCTGACTAAGAGTAATACATAGAGGGAAACATAAGAGGGTAAGTTAGCTGGAGGCAACTGATACACAGAATATCAAATGTGATATTCAGGACAGAGTTAACAGGTTTCTGAGAAACATGCAGAAAGTTGAATGATACCTATCAAGAGATCACAACAGGCCAAGAGTGGAAATGGGATTTGGCAGTTATCAGAACTATCATAGTGGCTAAAGAAATAAGATGTTACTGACTGCTACAAAATACACACAGTACATGAAAAGATAGTCAAGGACAGAATTCCAGAAATGTCAATAGCAAGAAACCCAGGAAAGGCTTCATAGAAGCACAGCAGCTGTTTAGTTTTAAATGGTTAAATGTTTCTCCTAAAAACCATAGAAAAAGTACTGTGGTGTGAGGTTCAAACAATCTACACTGTATCTTTGCTGGAATCCTAGAGAAGGCACACAAGGTATGAAACACAAATGCTACTAGGCCTCTTTTCCTGGTGGTTATCTAGAAAATCATTCTCATACAGTGTAACACAAATAACTTGTCACACGATACTGCACAAAACTATGAAAATGGGCAGTATATAATTTTCTTATACTTCAGTTTGAGTACTTTCAAAGCAGATGAAAATAAACACAGCATAATAAAATCAATTTAAAACACTTTTAATAAAGAATGAAAAAAAACCCACAGAAGAGAAATAGAAATTAAGTCATTTGGTTGCCTACAAGGAGGGAATGGATAGAAAGCAGACTAGAATGGATGTCTATCTAGCACCTTTATCCTAGTTGATTTGGAAGAGGGTGGTTGAGACAGAGTCTCACCATGTAAGTTTAAGCTGGCTTTGAACTTATGGTAGTCTTCCTGCCTCAGCCTCCAGAGAGCTGAGATTACAAGTGTGCACAACACCTGGCTTTCATTAACATCTCTCCTGGTTATACATCTGGGGCATAAAAATAATCTTAACATTGAAGCTTTTTGTTTCTATTAATAGCTCCAGAGCCAGTCAGCACAATTTACATATATATGGGTAATCATAATTATGTGTCTGGGCTGGCCAAATAGCTCAGCGGATTCAAGTGCCTGCTTAGGAAGATGCAGGGGCAAGGAGTTTGATCCCTAGGCCTACACATGCCACACCTCACACCCATGCTGAGAGGGCAACTGAGATTGGGTGTGGTGGTGTGAACCTGTAATCCCAGCCCTTGGGAGTCCGTAAAAAGGAGAATCACTACAAGTCTGACCTAGTAGTGAGGCCATAAACACCTTGTACATCTTTCCCTAAGATACAGAAAAAATAAATTAAATAAAATAAAAAGAAAACCAGGAAACTAGGGATATAGATTAGCGGTGTAAATGCCTGCTGAGTTCAAACTTTGGTACCATAAAAAGAAAAAAAGTTTCTCACTTGAGAGATATAAATAAAAACACTGAGACTCCATCTCACCCCAGAAAGAATGGCTACTACCAAGAAATCAACCAGTAACAAATTCTAGAGGTTGTGGGGAAAAAAGGAACCCTTCTGCACTGGTCACCGAAGTCAAGACTAGAGCAACCACTGCAGAAATTGATGTGGAGATTCCTCAAAAAAAAAAAAAAAAAAGGTTAGAGAGGTTCCATTTGACCCAGCTATTACCTTTCTTGGTAGCTTCTGAAAATTAAAAGCATCATACCATATGCACTCCCATGTTTATAGTGATAGTTAATAATAATCAAATCTTGGAAACAGCCCCAATATTCATTAACTGGTGAATGTATAAAGATGTGGTTCTTTTATATATATAATGGAGTATTACTCTGCTATAAATAAGGATAAGTTCAAGACATTTCTAGGTAAATAATGAACTCTGAAATCACACTAAATCAAATAAATTGGACACACATGTAAATACCACATTGTTTCTCTAGTATGAGAAACCTATCAGGACCAAAATGTACAGATATTGTGAAATAAGAACAAAAGTTCAAATGGTGAGGGGAACAAGGGAGGCAGGAGAGAAAAAAAAAGGGGGGGGGAGGGAGATGAAGTCTGCCTATTTACATTATAAATTTCTTAATAAAAGTGATAATGTAACATAAAATATAAATCTTTCTGATTCTACATAACTTAGGAAACAACTACTATAAACAATGTCAAACACAAATGAAAATCTGGGGTTTACGGCTATAGCTAATTTCATGTCAAGCTATTTTTTTTTTTTTTTTTTTTTTTAGTGTAACTGGGAATTGAACTCAGGCCCTTGCATTTGCCAGGGAAGCGCTTATTCCACTGAGCCATCTCCCCAGCCCCTTCGAGCTATCTTTTTAAATATAATTAAATATACATAATTCCTAGAAGATTCTCTATGGAAAAAATGGAGAAAAGTATATATATGCAGATAGTTCTCAGATGAACATATACTGCCCTTGCATTGTAAATTAAACCTACACTCATATGCAATTTTTCTTCTTTCTTTGGTTAAAAAAAAAAAAAAACAAGGAGTGGTGATACACCCCTGTAATCCCAGCACTAAGTTCAAGACCAGCCTGAACTGTAGAGCAAGATCCTGTCTCAAAAAGTGAAAAAAAGCTGGGCATGGTGGCACAAG
>PVKA01032360.1:0-25356 GCA_004027165.1 Ctenomys sociabilis
TTTGTCTTTTTGAGACAGGGTCTCGCTATGCAGTTCAGGCTGGCTTTAAGCTCACTTTGTAGCTCAGGCTGGTCTCGAACTCACAACAATCCTCCTGCCTCAGCCTCCCGAGTGCTGGGATTACAGGCATGCGCCACCACGCCCGGCTAGTTCGGTTGATTTTATCAGTGCTGGCGGTGCAACTCAGCCTCACATGAGTGGAGTACAGCCCCCATCAAGCTCCTCCCACTCCAGAGTTAGCAAGTGGAACCAGGGATTGAACTCAGGCCCCTGAGCTTGCTAGGGAAGTACTTATTCCACTGAGTCATGCCCGGCCCCACAGCAATGTTTTTCTGTTTTGTTTTTTGCACCAGAGAACAACTCAGGACCTTGCGCTTGCCAGGCAGGTGCTTAAACACTGAGCTATCTCCCCAGCCCAGCAATGTTTTCTTTTTTTTATCCAGCAATATTTTCTGTGGTACCATTTTTTCAATTTTAAATATTTTACTCCATTATTAATGGATGGTTTGTACATTAGAGCACAAATTCAAAGAATCACTTTTTACACTGACCTACACCTTGGAGAAGCTTGTTGGGCATGGGATTCACCTAAATATGATTTTGGCTGCTTACGCCACCTACTGGAAAAACTGTGCTACTAGAGTTTAAGGGTCCTATTCTCAACCAAGAATGTCCATCCGGGATTCTAATTGGATTTTATTTTTAAATAGGTAGTTAGTTGGTTGATCAGTTTTTTTCACACATAATTTCACCGTGTAGCTCATGCATGTCAGGTCTTGAAATCAATATGTAGTTAGGCTGGCCTTGAAGTCCTGGTGATCCTCCTGCCTCAGCTTCCTGAGTGCTGGGATTAGGTTTGTGATCACAGGCCCACTCTGTTTGAGTACTTGAAATTGAACCCAGGGTTTTGAGCATGCTGGAAAATTATTTTGAACTACTAAAATATATCCCTAGCTCCTTTTATTTATTTATTTTGTATTTTAGGGAAGGGTCTACAGGTTGTTCAGGGGCTCACTACTAGATTAGATTCATGGACTCATAGTGACCCACCTGTTTCTAGCCTCCCAAGAGCTGGGATTATAGGCACATGCTACCACGTCCAGTCTCGATTGCCACCTCAGTGTACCTTGGGGGTAGGGCCAGTGCACAGGCCTGGGGATTGAACCCCAGGCCCCTGCTAGCAGGTGCTTTAATCCACTGAGCTATTTAGCTGGCCCTTATCCTTTTAATTTTAATGTTTCTTTTTTGTATCAGGAACTGAACTCAGGACCTCACACTTGCCAGGCAGGCCCTGAGCTGCTGAGCTACATCTTTGGTACTTTTTTATATTTTAAAATCAGAAGTATGAAAAAATGATCAGTCTTTTTTATTAACTATATTAAAAAACATTGAGAAAGGAGACAAGTGCAGTGATGCAAGCCTTAATCTCAGGACTTAGGAGGCTGAGGCAGGAGGACAGCTATTTCAAGGCCAGTCTTGGCTTCTTTGTGTCAAAAAAACAAAAACAAAAACAAAAAAAAAACCTCTTTCCTGTCTTGCATGATGATGGGGAAAAAAAAAAAAAAAAAAAAAACAGAAGCCAGGTACTAAAGAGAAGAAGCCCAGAGCCAAGAAGGCTGCTGCCAGTGGCACTTGTAAAAAGGGTAAGGTGAAGGCAAAGAAGTCCAAGAAGGGGCAGCCCCGCTGCAGCCGAAATCCTGGTTAGAGGAACTGGTGGATGCTCCCAGTCTGCTAAGTATTCCAGAAAGGCTTTGCACAAGAGAAAGTACACATAGGGCGGGCCAGATACTTTAGTGGACTAAGGGGATGGGGAGATGGCTCAGTAGAATAAGTGCTTCCCTGGCAAGTGCAAGGGTCTGAGTTCAAACCCTGGTTCTACCAAAAAAAAAAAAAAAAAAAAAAAAAAAAGAAGAAGAAGGAAAACCCTTAGTGGACTAAAGCCCATGCTTAGGCAGAGCACAGCAGGTGGTGTGCACCTATAATCTAAGAGCTTGGGAGACTGAAAACAGAAGAATCACTACAAGTCCAGTCTATATAGTGAGACCCGGTAGACCCTGTCCTCAATACACACAAAAAAGAGAAAGTACAGAGCTGCTAAAAGAGAAATGGAAGGTTGAAAAAAAAAAAAAAAAAAGGAAAAGGTTCTTGCTAGTATCACAAAACCAGTCAGTGGGGACAAGAATGGTGGTGCCCCGGTGGTTAAGCTTTGAAGAATGCCTAGATACCACCCTACTGAAGACATGCCCTGAAAGCTCTTGAGCCACGGCAAGAAATCCTTCAGTCAGCATGTGAGGAAACTTCAAGCTAGCATCACTCCCGGCACCATCTTGATCATCCTCACAGGGCATCATGGAGCCAAGAGAATGGTCTTCCTGAAGCAGCCAGTGGCTTGCTACTTGTGACTGGGCCTGTTAGCCTTAATCATGTTCCTCTCTGAAGAACACACCAGAAATTTGTCATTGCCACCTCCAAACTTGATATCAGCTAAGTGAAAATGCCCAAACACCCCTCACTGGTGTTACTTCAAGAAGAAGCTACAGCCGGGTGTGGTGGCGCATGCCTGTAATCCCAGCACTTGGGAGGCTGAGGCAGGAGGATTGCTGTGAGTTCGAGACCAGCTTGAGCTACAAAGTGAGCTTAAGGCCAGCCTGAACTGCATAGTGAGACCCTGTCTCAAAAAGACATTAAAAAAAAAAAAGAAGAAGAAGAAGAAGCAGCTGCAGAAGCCCAGACACCAGGAAGGTGAGATCTTTGACACTGAGAAAGAGAGATACCAGATTTCAAAGCAGTGTAAGTTGGTGGGTCAGAAAGCGGTGAACTCACAGATTGTAGCAAAAATGAAAGCTGTTCTTCAGCTTTGGGGTTACCTGTGATCCATTTTTGCTCTGACAAATGGAATTTATCCTCATAAATTAGTGTTCTGTTCTTACTAAAAACCTAATTAAATAACTGATACATTAAAAAAAAAAGTCAAGAAAGAGGAAAGCAAGAGGGTGGAAGAGAAAATGGGTGTGTGCAAATTCCAGTATTCACATGAGTGGAAATGGCACAGTAATGGGAACCGTTACTGTGTAAAATGCATATGCTTTAATAATAGTGTTTATTACTTTTTATGTATTTGGTACAAGGTCTCACTATGCAGCTCAGACTCATAGTGATCCTCCTGTATTCAGCGTCCCTGGCACTGGGATTATAGGCATGCCCCTCCACGCCAGGAGTCAGTCACTGTCTCAGCGTGCTGCTGGGGTGGGGCTGGCACAGCATGCTGGGGATTGAACCCTGGTCTCTGTGTCTGCCTAAGCAGGCGCTTTAATCTGCTGAGCTATCTGGCTGGCCCTCTTTTTATATTTTAGCAGCACATTGTACTCAACACATAGAAAGTATCTGGTTAATTTTGAGGTAACAAACCTCAGAAATAATCAGTTCATCATTTATCCCATTTAATATGCCATAAGCTCCTGCAGATTTTATTTCCAGAATATCTTTCCCTCCCTCCCTCCCACCCTCCCTCCATCCTTCTCTCTTTCCTTCTTCCCTTTCTACAGTCTCATTTTGTAATTCATGCTACCTTGAACTTACTACATGGCCCAGGGTGGCCTCAAACTTACAGCAAACATTCTCCTTAGCCTCCTGAATGCTGGTATCACAGGCATGCAGCACCACATCCCCGTGCTACTAGCTTTTTGGAATTATGGGAAACTCAGCTATCATTCCTGCTGCCAGGTAACATCTTGGGTAGGACAAAGTTCTGTCTTTTTGAATGATGTATATATTTTACATAAAATGTGACCTATTCCTTTGCAGTGGATTACACTGATATGGGCAGAAGGTATTCTACTCTACAGTTGGTGTATAGGTCTTGTATCTTTTTTTTTTTTTTGGTAGAACCAGGGATTGAACTCAGGCCCTGTGCTTGCCAAGGAAGCGCTTATTCCACTGAGCCATCTCTCCAGGTCCTGGTGTATAGGTCTTTGAGCTCAAGCTCAGAATGTTTTTACTATGGAATACACTCACTAGTCCATTGATTTCTACCTAACAGTGAACTGAATAATCATTTCTTTTTCCTAGGCTGGTTGAACTCACAGTGATCCTCCTGCCTCCACCTTCTGAGTGCTGATATTACAGGCCTGTACCACCATGCCTAGCTTTTCATATTTCCATTTAAGAACTATTTTCAACTGGGCCTAGTAGCATATGCCTGTAATACTAGCACTTGGGAGGCAGAAGCAGGAGGACCACTGCGAGTTCTAGACCAGCCTGGACTACAAAATGAGCTCAAGTCTAGCCTGAACTGCACAGCGAGACCCTGTCTCAAAAAGACAAAAAAAAGAAAAAAAAAAAAAACCATAAACAACAACAGCAAAAAACCTGCTATTTTCCTGTTATTGTATTTCTCTCCCCCACTACAATGTCAAGCAATTAAGTCTTTTAGTCACCTTGAGGTGACTATGAGAAAACTACAGGGTATCACAAGCCCCTGGACCACCTTGGTGACCCCTGTACCAGTCTGTCATGGTGTAGCTCTTCTGCCATAGCTGATCTGATGAATAGGACCCGGGGTATCTACTTCTGGTGTCCAGAGGGGCTGCCACATCCTATGATTCTCAAGAGCTGTCCTAGTTACTTTTCTTGTTGCTGAGACAAAATACTCAACATCCAAAGTTAAAGGAGGAAAAGTTCTTTGGCTTACAGTTTGTAGAGCTTCCTGGACTGGCTCCAAGGCAGAGAGGCACATGGCAGGGGGCATCGCAGAGGAGAAACAGTCCAGGGCAAAGCAGGGCAGTGAAGTAGCAAGTAGCAAGCAACAAGTAGCAAGCAACAAGTGACAGAGACTCTCTCCCTTACGTTTCATCCAGGCTGCTGGCCTTTAGACAGGTAGCACTCACATCCTAGCCAGAAGCTGTGCCAAGCCAATCAGTGGAGTATTTAGCCATCACTCACCCTTGTCCCAATACTACTGTAGATCCAGCTACCTCTGAGAAGCCCTACTGTGGCTGCATGAGCCTTTGCAGAGACATCTAGACACCAACTATGCCAAGGTCTATACTTCGTTTTCTCTCTGACTTGACCAGAGACTTTTTCTGGTTCTCTATTTTAACTATTTGGGCAGTGTTCAAGGCAAAAGACATTTTTACATGCAACCAAAGACATAAAAAGAATTCCTGGAACTGTCTTTGAGAAAAATGATAGCTTTCCCTCAAATATACAAACTTAATAATGGTGCTTTCAGTTGGGTGTGGTGGTGCATGCCTGTAATCCCAACACAGAGGAGGCTGAAGCAGGAGGGTTTCCATGAGTTCTAGGCTAGTCTGGGCTACATAGTGAGTTTACTATATAGCACTACATAGCAAGTCCTTGTCTCTAAAAAAATTTTGAGATGGTAATTATAAAGGTGGTTTCAACAAAAAACTTGTTACCCATTAAGAAAGGAGCACCCATAATTACCTCATGACTTGAGGGAGTTCCATGCTCATTTTTCCCACTCTAAAATGAGTTAGTCAAGGGCTGGTAATATAGCTCAGTAGACTAAGCACTTGCTTAGTAAGCACAGGGGCCAGGTTTCGTTTCCTGCATTCTACACTGGCCCCACCCTTGGACTCACTGAGCCAGTGACCAACGGAGTCGGGGCATAGTGGTGCACCCAGCACTGGGGAGGCTGAAAATAGCAGTATCACTATGAGTCCAAGCGTATAGTGTGACCATGTACAAATACATTAAAAAAATGAAACTAAATAAATAAAATGAGTTATTCAGCTCCTAAATTTACTTCCAAATACTGCTGGGGAAAAGGTCCTGAGTTTTCTGGAGAATGCCAGCTATAATAAAAGTGAATCCAAATTAAGATGAATGCAATTGGGGCCAGGGAGATAGCTCAGTGGAATAAGTGCTTTCCTGGCAAGTGCAAGGTTCTGAGTTAAATCCCTGGAACCACACACACACAAAAGTGAATGCAATCATGGCAAACATGTGCCAATCAAATGTTTAAGAACAAAAATACCCAAAGCTGGGTGTGGTGGTGCATACCTGTAATTCCACCACATATATCAACCATTACAAACAATATCAACAGCCGGGCGTGGTGGCACATGCCTGTAATCCCAGCACTTGGGAGGCTGAGGCAGGAGGATTGTTGTGAGTTCGAGACCAGCCTGAGCTACAAAGCGAGCTTAAGGCCAGCCTGAACTGCATAGTGACCCTGTCTCAAAAAGACAAAAAAAAAAAAAAAAAAATATCAACAAAACCATTGTTTTTCCTTTTTTGAGACAGAGTTCATTTTGTTGTAGTTCAGGTTGGCCTTGCACTATGTAGCCCAGGCTGTCCTGGAACACATGGAGATCCCCCTGCCTCAGCCTCCCCAGTGTGTGAATTACTGACATGTGCCACCACACTGAGTTAAAATCTCATCTTTTTTAGAATAGTTTTGTCCTCCATATTCCCATATGGAGTTTTAAAATCAACTGGTAATTTTTTAAATGTGGATCTCACTATGCAGCTCAGATTCGTGGTGATCCTCCTGTTTTCAGCCTCCCCAGTACTGGGATTACAGGTGTGCACCACCACACCCAGTCTCAGTGGCTGGCTCAGCACACCCAGGGCTGGGGCTGGCACAGCATGTGGTGCTGGGAATTGAACCACAACTCCTTTGCTTGCCTAAGCAGGTGCTTAGTCTGTTGAGCTATCTCACTGACCCCCACTTGTCATTAAAAAAAATTAAATCGCACGGGTAATACTTGAAAGAATTAACAACTGGGACCACCTCTTATTGAGAAGTTTTTGTACATCAAAAGAAATTACCAACAAAGTGAAAAAAAAAAACCCAAAAATTTTGAAAAAATCTTAACTAATAAGCACTCAGACAAAGGTCTGCTCTCTAGAGTTTATAAAGAATTAAAAAAACATTAGGGCCCCTAAATTTAAAGACGCAGTCCAGAAATGGGCATCTAAGATGAACACACACAAGCCGGGCATGGTGGCGCATGCCTGTAATCCCAGCACTCGGGAGGCTGAGGCGGGAGGATTGTTGTGAGTTCAAGACCAGCCTAAGCTACAAAGTGAGCTTAAGGCCAGCCTGAGCTGCATAGTGAGACCCTGTCTCAAAAAGACAAAAAAAAAAAAATAATAATAATAAGATGAACACACACTTCTCAGAAGATGAAATTAAAGAAGTGCATAAATATATGAAAAAAATGCTCCACATCACTAGCCAACTGTGAAATGCAAATTAAGACAACACTGAGATAGCATCTCATCCCAGAAAGAATGGCTATCATAAAGAAATCAACCAACAACAAATGTTGGAGAGAATGTGGGGAAAAGGGACCCCTTTTCCACTGCTAGTGGGAATGTAGACTGGTGCAACCATTATGGAAATCAGTGTGGAGACTCCTCACAAAACTAGGACTGGAAATCCCATTCAAGCCAGCTATCCCCCTACTGGCAATTTTCCCAGAGGAACTGAAAATATCATATCATAGTGATATATGTGTACCTATATTTATAGTAGCACAATTTGTGATAGCCAAATCTGGGAAACAACCAAGATGCTCATCACATGAGGAATGGTTGAAAAAGATGTGGTATCTTTATACAATGGAGTATTACTCAGCTATAAGGAATGATAAACTCGAAGCCTTCATATTTAAGTGGATGCCACTTGAAGATATAAGTGAAATAGACCATTTACATGTGTAAATATCGTATAGTCTCCCTAGTACAAGAACTGAAAAGAAGAAATACAAATAGAAAGGTATAACACAATTAAAAGGAAAGTGAGAACTTGAGGATTAGACAACGAGGAGAGGGCAAGGAGAAAAGCTGGGAAACATGACAGGGGCAAAGCCATACATTTATACACACAAGATGGGTAAGGCAATGATCCTGAGAAACATCAGCAAGTTTTTGAAACTAGCAGTTAATTGGTAGGATTCTCACCCTTACTAACTATATATGCTGATACCTGTGAACCAAACAACTGCACTGAAGATAGCAATGTGTAATAGAAGGGTCACACTTGGAATGCCTGTCATTCTGGTCTTCTAAATACATACTTCTTGTCATGACATACCAATTATTACCATACTGTCTCTCAAGTAAAAGTTTTTTTTTTTAATTAAGAGTAATAAATGAAAAAATGGCACAAGTAAAAAAATGTCACAGGACTGTCCTGCTACAATGCTGTACATGATTAGATTTCTAAATTTCTGTGTAAAAATATGTGTTTATTTCTATTTGTTTATTACTATTTTTAATTTTTTTTCATATTCTGTAGGGACTTAAAGGTTAATATATCAATACTTGATGGACAGTACCTGTTCAATGTTATGCCTAAGATGATTGATACTTAGACAGATAATTAGGGTTAACTGAACTGCATATGTTGCAGGGTAATAATAAGCTTTTCTTCTGGAGGTTTAACAACCTAAGTTTGCAGATCAAAAATTAAAGAAAAGGAAGGGCTGCAAGGTCAGCCAAAATTTTGGCCCTACCCTTTCAAGGTCAGTGAAGACTCAGGACATAGAAGAACCTGTACTGTAACATCATGGAACTCAGTTGTGTCCCAAATTTTCTGATCAAGGAGATTATGGGGCCACAGAAGAAAGTGATCATGATATGTAGTGTGCATAAGGAGAGTCACATGGAGAGAAAACATTCTCTCAGGCTTTCACAGAGAGCAAATTGGTCAGGCAATGGCCATGACTCATCCATAAGGCTGACACTGGCAAAGGATCCACAAAGTGTGGTACAGGGTTACAGGATAAATCCTGAGGGTACATGACTGACCTTATCAGATACAAAAGTTACATTTCTTGTTATATAGGTCTCGCTTTTTCTTGGTCTTAACCATCCTGCAGAAAAGTACAAAAATGAAGCATATAAAGTAAAGCCATATTAATATGCTGAGCTGTGAAAGGCTCAAATCAACAACTTCTGTGGATAACCCACTGCTATTGTGGACTGCTGGACTGAGTTGGATTGTTTTGCTGAATTCATGCACCAGTATTTAGATGCCAATGGAATACCCATCTCTGACAGGACTAAACAAAAAAAAAAAGGGAATACAAAGGAAGGACCATTTTTGTTTGTATCTACAGAATAGTTAGGATAGATATACAACTACTTTTGCTTAATTCAACAAGTAAAAATATTTGTACAAATAATGTTTAGACAGGATATCCTGTCTGCTTCTTGTCAAGCAAGGGCTTATTGCACTGAGCCATTGCTTTGTCCCAAAAGAACTCTAATGATTCAGCAACACTGAAATGAGCCACATGTGCTGGCAGTACCTTTCTTTTCTCTCTCTCTTTTTTTTTTTTTTGCAGAACCAGGGATTGAACTCAGGCCCTTGCGCTTACCAGGGAAGTGCTTATTCCACTGAGCCATCTCCTCGGCCCCTCCTGTCTGCTTCTTGTACTATGGATAACCACTAAGAAAATAACAATGTACAATGTATTCATTATTGAAACTGTCCTATCGATCAGTTTTGACACTGTCTCATTGATATTTCTCAATAAAATAAAATAATAAAAATAAAGAAATCAGGTATTTTCATGTGAATTGTGTTGCCTATTGAGTAAGTTTAAGCAAACTTGACATCATAGCTATTATGGCTTATATCTAGATGTACCCCAAAAGCTTTATGTGGGCACAGGAGGGCCTTTTCAGAGGTGGTTGAATCTAGTGTGTGATGCTAGGATTAAGGGTGTGTGATTACTAAATTAGTCCACTAGTTTGACATACTTCTGGATAGGAATTAGGGTACCCCACCCTAGGTGTGAGTGCTACCAGCTCTAAAACAAAAGGAACAGAAAGATATAGCTAGTGTGTTGCTAGTTAGTTGCTGCCCATTGTCTGTTAGGTACCCTGTCTCTTCTTTGCTGCCTCTCTGCCATGCCATCCTATCTTGAAGCTGGCTGTATTGAAACCTTTACAAACTGATTTGAAGAAACCTTTACTCTTTCAACTTTCTGTCAGGTATTTTTTTTCTCAGCAACAAGAAAAGCAATTAAAACAATAGCTGAGTCTTTTGACCAATGCACATGGCATACTGTGATTGCCAATAGATTGTGCCAAATTAGGTAGGAAATGCCCAATTAGTTGGATCAGCATAGTTCTGGGTGTGGCTGAAGGGATTTACTGAAGCCCTGGGTGTGAATGACTCCAATCCTTAGGCTTGCCTCCTGAGTGGAATAAAGGAAGGAAGGCTTGCTTTTGTTCCTGCAGAGGAGCTTATCTTCACCTTCACTATGGACTGTGTCTCTAGCCTTCCACTACAGGACTTTTGAGTCCCCAGTAAGACTCTGTCCAGACACTACATCAAGCTCCAGGCATTTGCATTCTTCTATACCTGACTGTGGGCAGCTGGGATGGTTGATTGACTTTCAGATTGAGATGTTTAGTTGAGAAACTTAAATTTCATACCCTGGGTGGGGAAGACTGTGGGGTGGCTTATGGCCTGTATAGAACAAAGGAAGGACAGATCTGCTTATTTCTTCTGAGGAGCTCCAGTCTTCACCTTTATCTCCATCTCCTGGCTTCTTGGGATAGACCCTTTTCAGCCTTCCATTGCAGACCTACCAGCTTCCTGATATGGACTGATGGGAAACTTCAAGGAGCTCCAGAGCTTGGACTGAATCCTTGTCTCTGGTCTGTAGACCTTCTGTATTCTTCTTCACCTGACTCTGTGGGAGATCATGCTAAGCCAATCTTGTACATTCTTTTTCTTTTTGAGACAGGGTCTTGTGAAGCGTTAACAGAACTTTGTGCTTTAACTGTGGGAAATTATTTTTTTAAAAACCCTTGTGCTTCCTGTTATCTACCCTCTCCCTCTCGGCTCAAGGCTGCTGAACAATAAATAACTGTTTCTTGCTGAGGCAGCAAGCTAAGACAAACTCCCTCCCTAACCATCTTCTGTAATGCAGTCAGCTTAAGATGTATCTTATAAAAAATATGCACTTATCACTAAGCTGCTAAAGACCTGTGGTTATGAACAGTTTGCAGCTGTGTCAAAAAAATGTAGTCTTCTGTTGTTCTGTGCTAGATGACAAACTCGCTAACCAAACTGGATGTGATTTCTGTTATAAATACCCCCCTGCTACCCACGTTTGGGGACGATCAGACTTCTCCTGCGTGAGAAATGGCTGACAGACCTGAGCTCAGTAAATAAAAGGCTCTATTCAAATTCCTATTTGGCTGATCTGGTTCCTATGCTGAGTGACCCACAACAGGTCTCACTTTGCCATTCAGGCTGGCCTTGAACTAACTTTGTAGCCCAGACTGGTCTTGAACTTATTAAAAAATTGATCCTCCTGCCTCAGGTCCCCACAAGCATGTGCCACCATGCCTGGCTTATACATTCCTATACATTGCTATATCTTGTGTTATATCTGTCTCTCTAGCAAAATACTGATATAGTAGGCATTTCTTGGTGACAGGCAAGATGGCAGATAGTGACAACTGTGTTTTGGATCCAGCTGCTCCTTCTACTGCCCTAGTATCATTCCACTTCCTTCACACCTCTGTACAGAACCAGCTGACAAATCAGGGAGATGGTGTGTGGCTGGTCTCAGAGGAAGATGATTTCTTGAAGACCATGGAAGGAAGGGAGCTACAGAGTGTGAATTCCCCAGAAGGAAATGGTCATCCCATTGATCCAGAATGGCTATCACAGGTAGCCCTTAGGCCAAACTCCTGGGCCATTCACAGAGGCACTGGCAGATATGGTGCTATCCCAGGCTGTGAAGGAGCGCTAGGAAGAATCCAAGATGTCTCTACAGTAAAGACAATATGGGTGCTGACCCCATGTTATCCCCACAATCCAGAGAGGATGCACCCCCGATGGAAAAAGGGTAGACAGAAAACCCCAGGCTGAGACAGTGCCAGAGGCTGATTATGAGGCTGTTCCTGTAGAGGCCTACGGGCTGACCATGCTGCAGGGCATGGGCTGGAAACTTGGCAAGGGCATTATCCACACTTTTAGTCAAGTGGCAAAACCCTGTGTAAAGTCATTGAGGCCCAAGGGGTTAAGGTTGGGTGCCAACCTGCCTGAGGCCCAGGCTTTGGCCTCTAGGGACTGCTGCCACCCACCAAAGCCAGATGGGGAGCAAGAGAAGCATAAGGAAGACCACACTGAAGGGCTGGTGCCTGCCTGAAGGTGCTGTGGTGGTCCTTGCTGGCCTTTATCAACACCTCTATGGCAAGGTGGAGGGCCTTGATCCTGACAGTGTGTGGGCCATGGTTCGGCTGCTAGTGGGCCATCATATGGTGACTATTAGCAGCTACTCCCTGTGACCTATGTCTCAGCAGGAGTTTGACAATTCCCTGTGCCCTGCCCAGAGAAGCAGGACTTGCTCTGGATAACACAATAGAACAGCATTATTACAGAAGGTACACAAGAGTGAAGACCTGTATGACTCTCAGGAGGACTGAAAAAGGAAGCGGAGCTGGCAGAAGTCACACTGGCTGCACAAACTCCTAGGTGTGTGGTTTGTGGACAAGCTGTACAAGGATGGCTGGTACTACAACACCACGCTAATGATCGAGGATGTACTGAGCCCAGGCACATGTATGTGCAGGACGATGAAGGCCGGGTCCTGGAGGGTGTGAGGGTAGACATGCTGGAGACATTGGTCCCCAAGGGCGAGGGTGATCATGTGATGGTCCTGCAGGGGCCACACACTGGAAAGGTGGGTCATCTGCTCGGCTGGGACAGAGCCTGGAGCCAGAGTGTGGTGCAGCTTCGATCAGAGAATCTTCTGGTGGCGCTTCATTACAATGCCATGTGCCGGTACACAGGCCCCAGACTCTGGTTAAGACATTGTGGTACGACTCCCATCCTGCAGGCTTTTAACAGTGTTTAAAAATTTTTTTATGAAAAAAATAAAACAAATTTTCACACAAAAAACAATGTATTGCTGTTGTGCAATATTTAAATGTACCTCATCCCCACCTCTGGGGCCAACTACAATGGCCTTGTTTTGCTTCCAGAATATCGTGAAATGTAAATAAATATTGGTTCAGTCGGTTTGGGTAATTAGCACAAGCTTCTATCTTGCAACGTCAAGGGGTCTTCTAAGCCCGAGCACCAGGCCAGGAAGGGCGCGCAGACGTCGCCGGCCGAGCGCGGGCACTGTCAGAAGTTCCACCTCTGGCTCTAGTTCCACCTCTGAGCGGCTTTGTGATTTTCTGGACCTGTTTCCTCTTCAAGAAAAGGGGAGCGGAGGTTGCCGGAGCCCAAAGGTGTCTTTCATAAGTCTGACTGCCTGAGTCGAGGCGCAAACTCTCGGGACACACGCTCCAGCACCCACGTCTGCTGCATGCGCCACTATGCCCGGCTCGTCTGCTGAGAGACCAAAGGCTGACGCGAGCCCACCGCCTACGTTCTCTGGAAGGAGCCACGCACCCCCGCGCTCACGCGCAGTCTCCTTCCGGTGTGCTCCTGCAAAACACTCCGGCCAGCCGCCCGCCGCTCCCGGCACTGTAGTTCCTAGGCCTCCTCGGGGGACGCGGTTGGCCGCGACACCAGAGAGAGGCGGGTCAGGAAGTGGGGGTGTGGCGGCTGGGAGCGGGGCCGGGAGCTGTCCCCGGGCGGCCTAGGGCTTCGGCGACTCGGGGAGACGCCGACTTCGGGCCGCGCTGGAGCCGCAGGCCGCCCCGGGCGGCGTGGAAACGATGGCGGAGGAGGAAGGTGACGGTCCCTGGTCCGGCGCCGCCAGGAACTCGGGGAAGGGGCAGCAGGCGGCGGGCTCGGAGTTTGCACGAGTGGAAACCGAGCTGGAGCTTGAAGTTGGGAGCGGGAGAGGAGGGTGCGGGGGTGTGGCATCGCTCAGGCCCGGCCGCCCGGCGTGCGGTGGGAGCGCGGCGAGGCGTTGGGTCAGGAGCGGGGTCGGGGTTTAGCCAGGCGCCCCCTCGAGCCGAGTAGCTCTCGGTAGGTGTGTGGGTGCCGACGGAGGCTCGGCGAGGCTGCAGGCCGGCGGGGCAAATGGAGGCAAGACCTGGCTGAACGCTGTGAGGGGAACGAAGGGGAAGCGCAGAAAGCCGAGAAGGCCGGGTTCGCGAGGGGCGCCAGGCGTGACGCGAGGGCGGGGGCGCGGGAGGGGAAGTGGGGCTCAGGCAGGGCGGGAAGCTCGGCGGGCGCCGCGGGGCTGGCTCCCCTGCCGCCTCCCCGAGCCAGCGCCCGGCGAGATTCCTCCAGCGGTCCTGAGAGGTGAGTGGACGGCTGGAAACAATCTGGCGGCTGGTGTCGGAGACAATATCCATGACCAGTGACTCCATGAAGTAGTTCGGTACCTCTCTGTACCAGTTCTGGGAACAGATAGATGCGGCGATTCGCTTGACTGAGTGGTTAGATTTGTGCACTAAGACAGAAAGCTTTGAGTGGTGAATGCGATAATGAATTGACTTAAGTCTTTGAACCAACAGTACAAGAAAAGAGTTTGAAGCACTCAGTGGAAAGCAATTTTTTTTAAAAGATGAAAGAAGTGGTCACTGTTCTGTGGCTTCCTGCTGTGTCCCTTGCATACCTTCTTTTCCTTGATATTTCCATTTTTAAATATAAAGATTTAAGAGCTTTTCCTAAAAACAGCTTTAAAACCAGTTTCATAGTCAGGAAGAACATGGTTCCATTTGTTTTGTTGGTTTTATCTGCAGTTACAATATATTATTTGGAAATATTTTTTTGAAAGTTTGCTTGTTAACTAGTTGCAAATCTGTGGGAGTAGGTTGGCAAACTAACTTGTATGTTCCCATGAATACATTCATGCTTAATTTAAAACATGAAAAAAATGTGTAATAGAAGTACATCATTCAAAAAAGTTATTTAGGAGATTACAGCTAGGCCTAATTAAACAGATATAATGTGCCGCAGTGAACTATCTTTTTAAAAATTATCTCAATTTTTATTCTTTCCGTGTGTTGCTCAGGATAATCCAATGAATATCTTACAGTAAGATCTGTTCATGTTGCTTTTTACTTAATGTAAATAAATCAACCCCAACTATCAACCAACATTGAAGAGATTTCATAGTTTTCACAACCAAATTTAGAATGATCACAAGTAATAAAACAATAACAATATAAATATTAAAAACAAAAATATACTATAGAAAATATGGGCCGGGCGTGGTAGCGCATGCCTGTAATCCCAGCACTCGGGAGGCTGAGGCAGGAGGATTGTTGTGAGTTCGAGACCAGCCTGAGCTACAAAGTGAGTTCCAGGCCAGCCTGAACTGCATAGTGAGACCCTGTCTCAAAAAGACCAAAAAAAAAAAAAAAAAAGAAAGAAAATATGAAATGTAATTTATGTATCTTATTTGTCAAGTAAAGTACATATAGATATACTATAAAGTTACCATTTTTGCCTTGGAGTTTAAGATTGTTTTATCTTTTGCCCAAGCTACTTTTTCTGATCATATGCTAAGGTCAGCATACTCTGGATTTTGTATTTAATTGATCATTTACATTTTATGCATCTGTCACTTGAGAATGATGTTTGCTTCTTCATGATGACTGTGGTTCTGTGATATAAGATTCACTGTTTTTATATATTTGAGTAGTACTGATTGTGGTTTGGGAAGTCTCTGTGAGCATATCTCATGTAAGTCTGTCTATGTGGGATCCTGCCAAAAGGCTCGTGGTCATTGACACAAGATTCAGCAACTTAATTGACAGCCTTCTCAGTTATTTCTCTGCTGATATTCCTAAGAGCCAGGATAGAAAGAATGGCTCTGTCTTGCACCCAAGTCTGATGGTGTCATTTTAATTCAAAATGCAACCTAAATATTTAATTTACAAGTGAGCAGTCTCCACTGAGGTTAACAGCTCGAACCTCTGAGCACGCCAAATGTCTGACATTGGTGAACCAATTGACCTGAGCAGGGCAATGATCAAATGCATGAGTGGACTCGTGGGTGACCACTCAATTGATATGGGCCTGCTTACAGATATTCTTCTGGCACAAAGCAGTCTGAGACAAGGAAACATCAAAACCTCCACTGACGTTTCCATTATTGTCTTCACAAGAGAAGAGTCTTTCTTTGTTAATAGCACAACCTGAGTGTTTTATAGTATCAAGGAGAAGTTTGACATGTGGACCTTAAAGGAGAGAGATTCATTGTGGCTTAGTTTGCAGAAGTTTCAGTCCATAGTCAGCTGACCCAAAGCCACAGCAAAATCTTTTTTTTTTTTTAATTCCATATATATTTGGATCCTTGCTATATTAGGCACTGGAAAATAGTAGTCAAGAATGAATAATTAAATTTTCATAATACTTGTGATAATATTTATGGTAAACATGTCTGTGTGAGACATTACTCTGAACACTTTCCTTATATTTGGCAATCTTTTTGTTAAAACACATTATCCTGCATTCACAGTATGAAAATTAAACTGATCTATATGTTATACTTGTAGCCAAGTGTAATCTATCCTTTTTTGTTTTTCCCACATATTGATCCTCTTCATTGTCCAATTTAAGTGAATATTCTTTGGGAATCTTCCAAAAAAAAAAAAATCTTGTTACATACAGGATCAGAGTGCATATAATTGTGCTTTATGAAAGTAGTGTGAGAACAAAGGAAGAAATGATGACTGAGTGAACAGTGTTCCCATTTCATTTGGAGATTGCTATGTATAGTTTGGGTGGATGTTTGCAAGCCTATTTGCAGCTCTACTGTTTCAAGTGAAAAACACTGGGTTAGAGACTGAAATAGCAAAGTATCTTTGTGGCTATATAATCCTCTTCATTTAGTTTGATTTTCTTTTTCTTTATAATCCTACAAACAAACTAATGAAAGGGAAACTTGAGTTCCAGTCCAGATCTTTCTGACCATAATCAGTCAGCTTATTGCTTTGGCCTTATTATTTTCCACATTTAGCTATATGTGGTTTTCTCATTTTATCTATCTTATTGGGGGCCTAAGTGCTCTACCACTGACCTACATCACCAGTTGGAGGCTTCCTCTTTCAATTATGACTTTGTAAGTCCAGTAAAAGGACATGAGGTGAGATTTACATCCATTCAGTTTTGTTTCTTAGTGACACGCAGAGAGTTTGGGGACAAATTTGAAGAGTTTGGCTAAATATTCCAGGTTTATTTTATTTCCACAATTGTATTTTATTTTAGTATTTGGTACAGGGTCTCACTACAGAGCTCAGACTCATACTGATCCTCCTGTTTTTAGCCTCCCAGCTCTGGGATTATAGGCCTATGCTACTAAATGGGGTCTCAGTGGCTGGCGTGGTGAGCCTGAGGGAGTGGAGCCGACAGGACATGTGGTCCCTGCACTGGCTTAGGCTGGTGCTTAAACCACTGAGCTGTCCTACCACGATTTGATGCCACAAAAATTTATGTCTTAAAATCAGTACAAGCATCTAACATGCAGTAGTAGTTATTTTTTGTTGTTGTTGTTCCTCTTGTAAAACTGTTACTTAATAGTACCTTTTTGTTTTTGTTACCAGGAATTGAACTCAGGACCTTGTGCTTGCCAGGCAGGCGCTATGCTGCTGAGCTGTATCCCTAGCCCTGAGCTATATTCCTAGCCCATTTTCAGTTCTTGCTAGATATGTCAATGAGTGAGCCTCACCTACCCAAAGAACATTATTATGTGAATATTCCCTTCCCACTTTATCTTTTTTTGGTATTGGAAATCAAACTCATGACCTTGCACTTGCAGGGGAGGTGCAGTGCCACTGAGCTATATCCCCAGCCCTTTTTTTTTTTTTTTAAATTATTATTTATTTTTTTATTATCTATCTTTGTCTTACTATATATATTTACACCCCATTTAATGGAAAAGACCTAGCTAGCCCATTAATCCTGTATCATAGGTTCGATAACTATGTCAGTCTTGTTAAGTTGACTTCTGAAATATCCAATTAGATTATGTCTAGTACAGTTAATATGTTTAATCTTTCAGGTGTGCCTAATAAGTAAACTTGTGGTTATATTTTCCCCTTGTATTTTTTTACAATAAACTTTTAAAATAATAACTTGCTTTTGAAGATTTTTTTTGACTTTATGTAAATACTCATTTTTATTCACTGCTTCTGCCTTTTGTCTTTTTTTTTTTTTTTTTTTTTTTTTTTTTTTTTTTTTTTTTTTTTTTTTTTTTTTTTTTTTTTTTTTTTTTTTTTTTTTTTTTTTTTTTTTTTTTTTTTTTTTTTTTTTTTTTTTTTTTTTTTTTTTTTTGCGGAACCGAGAATTGAACTTAGGCCCTTACACTTGCTAGGGAAGCGCTTATTGTACTGAGCCATCTCCCCAGCCCCTGCTTCTGCCTTTTGGCTTACCTCAGAGCAAGGGAAAATTAAAAGAGCATCATGGAAAAGGAATATAGTGTTACTTATCCATTGACCAGATTTGTATGGGAAAATATACAAAATCTAAGGTATGGCTTTTCAAATAATAATGTCATTTCACTGACTTTGCTACTTAACCTGACTGCAAAATAAATAGTAGTATGGAAGTGGACAGAATATACTAAATGTACAGTTCTTTTCTTATTGTGCTAGTGTTTAATTTTAATGAACATATGAAATTTGCCAGCAAATTTTGTATTTATTTATTTATTTATTTATTTATTTTTGGCGCTAGGAGTAGAACTCAAGACATTGCACTTGCCAGGCAGACACTGTGCCATTGAGCTACATCCCAGCCCCAAATTTTAAAAATACATTTGTTGGGTGTCTCAGTTGCTCTTCTCTTGTTGCTGGGACAAAATACCCAACACTCAAAATTAAGGAAGGAAAAGTTAGTTAGTTCACAGTTACTGGAGGTTTCAGTCCCTACAAAGTTGATTGCAAGTCACACTGGCACATAGCAGAGAGTAAAAGAAAGGACTAGCAGCAACCAGTGGCCACAGAGAGCAGGTCTGTCTCAAGCTGCATTCAGGCTATTCTCTGTAGGCTGGGTGTAGTACTTATACCCATAATCCCAGCAGCACATGAGTTAATCACAAACTCTAGAAGTCTGCCACATGGCTTACATGAGGCTTTGGGGGGACAGCTGGACACAAACCATAACATTCTTCCCCTGAACCCCCTCATGCACATCCCTTTATACAAAAGGCATTTTAGTCCATTTGTAAGAGTTGCCAAAGTCCTAACAGTTTCAGCATTGCCTAAAAGTCCAAGTCCCAAGTCTCCTCCAAGATCTAAGGCTAGCTCTTAGCTGTGAGTCCATGTACAAATGAAAAGTTAAACACTTAAAACCTTCAAGGGCACAAAATAAACACTACCATTCCAAAAGGTACACACAGCAGGATACCAAACATTAGGACCAAAGCAAGTCCAAAATCCACAAGGACAAATATTAAGACCTGTAGTTCCATGTGGAACATCCAAAGCAATCTGTGTCAAATTGTGAACTTCATGTGGTTCTGCACCTATTGTACTCCTGGTGGTAGCTCCCTTGGCTTCTGTCTTAGGCTGGCTTTGCTCCCTCCTTATAGTTTCCCTTAGATGATCCATGTTCCTAGCTTTTCCAAACTTCTGGGGTTTCCATCCACTTCTCACTCACAGCTTTACGCACTGCCCTCTTGAGCACACTGCCTGCCTCCTAGGCCTTCTTTTGAAATCTAGGTGGAAGCCTTCTTAACCTCAGAACTCCTTCATTCTGTATGCCACTGCAGCCATTCTGGAACAAGGGGCTCTGCAGCTTTTTCAAAACTCAAGGCAAAGTCTCTGAACCTTGCAATTCTGAGGCTGCAAAGGATGGAGACCTGCTGCCTCCTGTGATATTCTCAGGCCATCCTTTTCCATTCTCTGGTTTTAGGCAACAGAGATCCTCTCAGCTCTATCTTTGCATTTCACAGCTTTATTGAAGCTTCCTTTCTGGCCAAACCATCCTACTGGGCTCTTTCTTTTGGTTCTTTTTTTTTTTTTTTCCAGAAGGGGGGATTGAACTCAGGCCCTTGAGCTTGCCAGGCAAGCACTTATTCTACTGAGCTATCTCCCCAGCTCTGTTCTTGATTCTTAATGTAAATCTGGCCAAAAGCCCCCAACAACAGCCATGTGCTCCTTCAATGTTTGGCTGCTTTGAAATTTCTTTTGAAAGATTAATCAGTCTGCCATGCTTAAACTCACAAGCAAAGTCTGGACAGGAGCAAAATTCAAACAAACTTTCTGCCAAGCTGTAGTACAAATCATCCAGAGTCCAACAACCAGTGCAGTCCTTCTTCCTAGCAGAAACCTCCCCAGCATGGTTTTTGTAGGCAGTATTTCTGTTAGCCTTCTGGTCTGAGCTCTGACCAGAATCTCCCATACAGAATAGCTAAAGCTGTTCCAGTTCTTGTCTTATAGGCGACATCTCTGAACCTTTCCTGTCTCTTCCCATAAGCCATTCTCAAAAGCTTACAAGCCACATGGTCAGGGTTAGCCACAGCAACTACTCCACTTCTCTGGTACCAGATTCTGTCTCAGTTACTCTTCTCATTGCTGGGACAAAAACCTGACACTCAAGATGAAGGAAGGAAAGATTTATTTAGCTCATTGTTACTGAAGGTTTCAGTCCATACAAAGCTGTCACCAAGGCACACGCATGCTGGCACATGGCAGAGAGCAACCTTTCGTGAAAGCAGAAGATAGCAAAATAAAGGAGTAACAGCAGCAGTGGCTACAGAGAGCAAACCTGTCTCCCTTATGTTGCATTCAGGCTCTCCTCTGCAGGCTGGGTGTAGTCCTTACACTCATAATCCCAGTGGACCATGAGTTAATCACAAACTCTAGAAGTCCACCACATCAGTTACATGATGGGGGAACAACTAGACACAAACCATAACATTGGGTTGGGAAGATAGCTCAGTGACATAAGCTCCTGCCTAGCAAGTGTAAGGTCCTGAGTTTGATCCCTGGTACCAAAAAGAGAAGTTCATTTTTTATTGGAAAGCTAGAGAGCCATCAGTCATCAACAGCAGCAGTAGCCGATTTATTTCTCCTATTTTAATTCATTTATTTAGACTCACATTTTATTCCTGTGTCATTACTAAAAGACAAAAACTGTCTTTGACCCTACCAATTTTTGGACCCTGTTATAAGCTTGACTGGGATATTTTGAACTTACACTGTAGTCATCTAACACATGAGATAATGAAATTGGGGAGTAAAGTAGTTATATTATCTATTGTCAATTCCTGTTTAATTTGAAATTCAGGTTAGTAGTCTGGAAGTAACTACTGATTTTTTTTTTGGCATTGTATTTTTTATTGGACATAGAAAAGGAAGATAGTCTAATATTAGGGAAATTTTTTGAGAGTTTCTCACACATTTTAGGGATTCTTTAAAGTTTAAGTTTATTTTCTAACATCAACATCTATAATACTGTACAGTGCTAATGATACTACAGCCTGTGAAACTGCAGGACTTTCAGGATTTGTTTTGTTTTGAGATAAGGTCTCATTATATAGTGCAGGTGGGCCTTGAACTCATGGAGATCCTACTGCCTCAGTCTTCTGAGTACTGGGATTATTTCAGAATTATTTTTAAAAAATGTACAATCAATACATGTGATCGGATTTTTGGTGTTTAAAAAATTGTCAATGCATAAGTGATGCATTTGATAATGAACTAAATAATATCCTGTTCCCGCAGTCATTCTGGAAAAAAATTATTTAGCCTGTACCTATAATCCCAGTACTGGGGAGGCTGAGGCAGGAAGGATTCCCGGGAATTTGAGGTTACCTGAGCTACATAATGAGTTCAAAGCCAACCTCAACTACAAAATGAGGACCATTCTCACCCCCCCAAAAAGAAGCATTTCAGGAGAAAAGGTTTTATCAGTAGAACTCTCAACGTAAGGAGTGTGTAAAACCTATATTGACTTTTTTGTACTAAAAACAATGTTCAGGGAGTGCCAATATAATTGGGAAAACTTACCTTTGGTACTCACTTGTTCCAGTGTGAGTTTTGATTTAATATAATAAAAGTTATCAAACTTGGGATACTGATTATTGACACACCATTACAATAATGTCTTAAATATTTTAAGGACCAACTGTAGAATTACGCCAAAGAAAAAAGCCAAAGTCTTCAGAAAATAAGGACTCTGCCAAAGAAGTGAAAGTTAGTGACACTCCAGTTCCTGAAAGAACTCCAAAATGTAAGTTAGATTTGAAGTTGTACTATTACTACAAGAATAGTTATGCTATGAAGTGTGTTCAGTTGGGCGTGGTAGTACATGCCTTTAATCTCCAAGCTCTGGGGAGGATTGCTATGAGTTTGAAGCCAGCCTGAGCTACTTAGTGAGTTTGAGGCCAGCTTAAACTATAGAATATGACTTTGTCTAAAGAAAAGAGAATGTTTTAATACTTTAAAATATATGAACATATTTCAACTTTATTGTTTTGTGTCTACGAGAGAATAACCACTAACTCTCAGTGCCTTACAGCAGACATTTCTTTCTGATGGATACTATATGCTGTGGGCCCAGGTAGCTGTGTGGCTTCATGTGTTACAAAGGGATAGCCTTGGTGTGGAGCAGTTTTTCCTTGGGCAGAGGAAAAGAGCAGGAGGTAGGCAAAACCCTACCGTGCCCCTTCCAGTTGCTGCTGAGATGGTATACTGTCAGCCCAAGCAGGTGGAAGTTAGTCCAGCTCAGGAATGCAGACATACTCTGATTACAGAGGTCACTTCAGGTCACATGGTAATGGACAGAGATGTGTACTATTTTTATTTATTTGTGTACTTATATTGTACCACCGAGATATTTCTAGAGGGTAAAGATAGTTGGGAATAATGATAGAGTTTACAACCCCTGTCCTGTGGTTGTGTTTACTATCTTCTCTCAGATAGAAATATACTCCTGGGCTGGTGATATAGCTCAGCGCACTAAGGGCTTGCTTAGGTAAGTGCAAGGGCCAGGATTTGATCCCTGGCACTGCATGCTGTGTCAGCCCGCACCTGGGCATGTTGAGCTATAATGGAGTCTGGGCATGGTGGCACACACCTATAATTCCAGTACTAGGGAGGCAGAAATCAGGAGGATCACTGCAAGTCTGAGCTGCATAGTAAGACCCTGCATATAAAATATATATATATATATGAACTATATAGAAAAAAAAAATATATATATATATATTCCTTACCTTCCCTACATTTATTTACCCTTTACAGAGCTATATCCCTATTCCGTTTTTAAAACATTTAAACATGGCCAGGCATGGTGGCATATACCTGTAATCCCAGAGCTCAAGAGGCTGATACAGGAGGAATGCCCCAGGGTTCAAGGCTACAGTAGAGCTATGCAGTGAGTTCAAGAGCAGCCTGATCTACATAGTGAGACTGTCTTAAAGACACAAAGTAGTTTCAGACAGGGTTTCACTAAGTAGTTAAGTTGTTCAGGCTGGACTTGAATTTTCAGTCTTTTTGCCTCAGCCTCCCAGAGTGGTGGGATTGGAAGTGTATGCTGCTGTGGTTAATATACTTTTAATATTGAACAATATATTTAACTAGATTTTAAAATTAATGCATAAAATATTAATATATATTAATTTTAACCACTTAAATGTATAGTTCTATAGTGTTAAGCATATTTACTTTGTGAAGTAGATGTCCAAAAGTTTTTGTCTTGTGGGCTATAGACTAACGTTTAGAACCATTTTTAATTAGAGTTGAGCAGATATTACAGAATTCCCATATTATACCCTTCCCATTCATAGAGTTCCCATTTTTTTACACTTGTATGATACGTTGGTTACAATGAATGCACTGATTTTTTTTTTTTTTTTTTTTTTGTATTTTAGGGAAGGGTTTACAGGATGTTCAGGGTCTCACTACTAGATCAGACTTCTAGTGATCCGCCTGTTTACAGCCTCCCAAGAGCTGGGATTACAGGCTCGCTCTGCCACCTCACCCAGTCTTAATTGCTGTTTTAGTGTGCCCTGGGGGTGGGGCCCTGCATGGCAGGCCCAGGGATCAAACCCCTCCCCATTGTGCCTGCTTGCTGGCACTTTAATCTGCTGAGCTATTTGGCTGGCCCTAATGCCCTGATTTTGATGCATTGTTATTAACTAAGACCCATACTGTGTTCAGATTTTCTTAATTTTCTTTTTTTTGGTTCCCATAGACAATGCATTACTTTTTTTTTGAGTAAGGAAAAAATAGAATTCTTTGGAAGTAATTTAGTAACTATCAGAATTACAATAAAGGTGACAAAAATCCCAGAATTTGTAAGACAAATGCACCTTGTACAACAAAAAAACACTATGAAAACAATATGCAATGTATTAATTATTGAATCTGTCCTACTAATTTGATTTGAAACTGTTTCATTGCTATTTGTTCTTCAATAAAAAAACTTTGTAAGACAAATGTACATGTAAATATAAATCAATTATTGGCTTATAATTTCATTAAATTGAAGATGGAAAGGACCAATTCTTTTTTTTTTTTTGTGGGACCAGGACTTGAACTCAGGCCTTTGGGCTTGCCAGGCAAATGCTTACTCTATTGAGATATCTCCTTGGCCCCTAAGGACCAATTCTTGAGTTAGCATTTGCCTCTTGGGATCCTAGATAGCCTTTCCAAAGAAATAGCCTCATTGCAGTAGACTGAGAAATTAAAAAAATAAAATTTTTAAAAATCTTTTATTTAATTATTTGGTACAAGGTCTTGCTACACAGCTTGGACTCATAGTGATCCTCCTGTTTCAGCCTTCTTAGCACTAGGATTACAGGTGTGTGCCACCACGCCTGATTTTGGTGGCCAGCATGGTGTGCCTGGAGTTCCAGGGCCAGCACAGCATGTAGTACTGGGGATTGAACCCAGGTCCTTGTGCTTGCCAGGCAGGTGCTCAGACCACCAAAGCTGTCTCCATAGCCTAGACTGAGAATCTTAAGTGTCACATTTCAGAGCAGCTGTCAGATGTTTTCAGCAAAACCTCAGCCTCCAGAGTCCAACCAGGGAGCAGGACTGTGGGCAGATAAGTTGTTATGTTTTCTTAGGCTCCCTTGGCTATGACAGTTTCTCTGACTTCTTATTTTGATGACTTTGACAGTTTTGAAGAGTACTAGTCATGTGGATTGTAGGTTGCCTCTCTGTTGGGATTTATTTGATGTTTTTCATTATTAGTAAAGTCATAGTTTTGGGAAAGAAACTATTGAGTTAGAATGCTATTTTCATTACATCTAGAGTATATACTGTCTTTTGATTTTTTTAAATATATTTTTTCAGATGTATTATTTCAGCGCTTTGCAAAGATTTTCATTGGCTGTCTTGCTGCAGTTACTAGTGGTATGATGTATGCACTCTACTTGTCTGCATACCATGAACGGAAGTTCTGGTTTTCCAACAGGCAGGTAAGTACAAAGAATTGGGAGCATGTGAAAGGTGATTTAGTATGACTACTGTGTTTTCTAGGGAAAATATATG
>PVKA01032361.1:0-25324 GCA_004027165.1 Ctenomys sociabilis
ATAATTATTGAATCTTTGATATAATTCAGCTATAAAAAAAAACCTGTAAATATAATTTCATGTATGCACCTTGTACAATACCAAAACGTTATGAAAACAGTTTGCAATGTATTAATTCATCGACTCTGTATGGTTAAGGTGTCTTGAAACTGTCTGATTGACATTTGTATTTTAATAAAATAAAAATAAATGGAAAAAAGAAAAAGAAAAGGTTGAAAATGCAAAAAAAAAAGAAATACAAAATTGATTAAAAATTGAGTATAAGCCATTATAATTCAACACAGAGTACTGCAGAAAAATGGTAATTTACTTAAAATTAAGAAAATAATTTACTAAAATCCAGTACTCAAAAATTTTAATGAACTCACCAAACAAAAGCAAGAATTTCTTACTATGACACATGATATTTTCAAAAACAAACAATAAACCCTCTAGAATGTATGTGTAAGGCTAAATGGAATTCTATATCCATGTCTTACGAGTCAGACATAAATATTTACTATAGTTTTCCTACTTAAAATCTGTAGATTAACATCTGCACATAAGGAACCTTCTTAGAAATATAGAATATTTAACCTCACTCCAAACTTAAACAGAATATGTACTTTAAGGTTCCTAGTATTTCACATGCACACTGCAATCTGAAAAGTGTTTGTAGATCACTTTTATTCATTTCTGTACCAGAGAACTTAGCATTTGCAACAAGACAAACCAAAGAAATAACATTTAATAGAGCCAGAGAAGAAAAACTAAGTTATCACAATTCAGGGTAGCATTAGAGATAAAGAAAAATCTCTGAGAAATACAGACAAGTTATTAAAATCAGTAAGTTAAGTTAGAAAAACTTCTGGAGGTAAATTTAATATATAGAAATCAAATCTATTTCTATGGTCTTGCAATAATCCATAATAAATATTGAAATTGAAAGTGATATTTCAAAGTTGGGAACATAGCTCAGTGATAAAACTCAGCCTATATGTATAAGCCTCTGGTTTGATCCCTAGGACATTACAAAATAAAAAAACCCCAAAACTTAAGAAAAACTAATAAGTATTAGTACAGGTTCTCTGCACTAAAGCTAATAAATAAAATATTACTGAAAGAAATTAACAAATCTTAAATAAAGGCAATGAGATGCCATGGGTGTGAAGTTGTTGAAGAGGCTTCAGGCCCTAGTAGCTGAAAGACAAAGACATTAAGTTTTTTTGAGTCATACATGGAACAATCCAGAATGCAAGAAATAACTCTTCACATCCTTGCAGTGGCATGGCCGGAGTGTGTGCTGTCGGGTGCAATCTACATCACTGAACCACTGAGGATCCAGCTGTCTTCTATTGCTTTCTCCTGTTTGCCTTCAATATTACGTGTAGTGGGCACCTTCCTCTCCCACCTTATAATGGGTAAAAGAACAATTTAGCAAAACTATTTTCTTTTAAAGATATGTTAATGAATTAATTTCACATATGGACCTATTTGTAGAAGAGGCTGGAAAATGCACCTTCCATGAGATTGCCACAAGAAATTTCTATTAACTCTTTGATTATGAACAAATGGGGGAAGCAGGAGAGACTATGATAGGTTGCCAGAAGTTAATATCTGAGTTTTATACTCAGAGGATATTCACCAAGCTTTTCCATGTGGTGAGCAATGGGACAGAGCTGATGTGGCAGGGATCACAACCTTGCACTAAGGTGATCATCAGAAGAATTTACCTTTTCCAGCCGGGCGTGGTGGCGCATGCCTGTAATCCCAGCACTTGGGAGGCTGAGGCAGGAGGATTGTTGTGAGTTCGAGACCAGCCTAGGCTATAAAGTGACTTTAAGGCCAGCCTGAACTGCATAGTGAGACCCTGTCTCAAAAAGACAAAAAAAAAAAAAAGAATTTACCTTTTCCTTAATCATTCTTCTTCATCAAAAAATAAACCCTATAGGATTCAGTTGTACTTTCTGTGGTAGTCTTCCTGTGGAAGACTATCATATTTTATCAATATTTAACATGCATTTAAATGATACATGAACTAATATTGAAATACAGTAGAATATACTGAATGGACTACTAGAGTCAATACCTATAGTATATAAAAATCTTTAATAATATGACTACACAAATACAGCTTCTGACCAGTCAAATGCTATTTTTCTTTAATTAATAGATAAATTGTTGTGAAATAAAGTGTTAACTATTATCATCCACTGGGGTCAATGAGATGTTGCTAATGAGTTAGCATCCAGACACAACTAGTTAGTGATTATTAAATGTGTCTGTTTATGAAGTAGAATGCTTTACTGATAATATCAATGAACTCAAATAATTGAACTTTGAACAAAACAGCGAACTCTATTTTAATGATGAATTTTCTTCCTAAAAGCATGTTCACAAGAAACCCTCTCTAACTCCAGTCAACATCTTGTCCTTAAAAAAACAGGAGTAAAGAGAAAAGATAAATGGCTGACATATTTGCTGTCCCAGCTCAGTAAAGATTCCCCATAGAGGTGTACTTAAAGCCCTTCCTAAGAATTTGTTTTTCCTTACACTGTAATAGGGTTCAGAACATGCTGCCCTAAAAGATAAAGTTTGAGAAAATGGTAAAAACATGAAGGTTACTAACACTTTCCTCCAATGTCTCTTCCATGAAATCATAAAACTGAGAATAAGTTTTCTGACCTTCACTGAATCAGATCATAATGTTATATTTGAGTGAGCTCAAAATATTGCTTTTGTGTAAGGCAAACAGAGAATTGCCAAGTGTATTTCTTGTAGTATCTGGTAGACATTTATTGAAGATCATGGGACAGTAGCAGGAACAGTGAGAAGGGCAAATGGGCCAAGAAAGTGAATGGAGAAAGGGACTCCACATGAGTAGAGAAAGGGCTTTGACTGCAAAGGGGAAAAGAGGACCTTGATAACTCAGCTTCTGGCATTGGTCGGGTCATGCACCACTAAGCCACGGGCCTCCCACTGTCTCTCTCTTTCGGATGGCATCAATTAGCAGGACCTCCTAATTTTAAGCTTGGATGATCACAAGGATGATCCTCAGTTTAAACCCAGGCAATTACTAGGGTAGGGTAGCATTTACAGTGAATGGAGAGGAGGACGTGATCAGCTCCTTTGTTTCCAACCTTTACTAATAAGAGCCTCATTGAGCCCTTAGGGACATCACAGCAATTTTTTGAAAAACATATGATGGGGGTGTATAATCCCCACATTTGTTTTTGGAAGTATTTCTATTAATGGATTATTAATTTTAATTTTATGAATTCTAATACATTAAACAGTATGTACATAATGGGAGAATAAAACATTAAATTATTGGTATGCAATAAGTGTTTAGAGTAAATATCAACATTTTCAACATCAGCACTTTAACTACATACAAGATCTATAAAATACCAGCAGGAATACCTCCTATGAGAACTACAATGAAATACAAAATCACTCTACCAACCGGGGAGATGGCTCAGTAGAATAAGCGCTTCCCTGGAAAATGCAAGGGCCTGTGTTCAGTTCTCAGTTCTGCCAAAAACAAACAAACAACAACAAGAACAACAAAAAACCACTCTACCACACAAATAATCTTTGCTTCAGTTATCACACCCAGGTAGTCTTCACACAGCATATTCCACACATAGCCCTCACCTACACTGACAACACACCTGCTTTGCTTCACTGTCTTCCTTGGTGGTACACACTTGACATTTTTTGGTCTTCCTGTTTGCTTAGGAAGAAATGTGCCACTATATCTGGCTTCATTATCAGTTTTATCACTGTGTGAGTAACGTTGACAGCATCAGTACTACTTTCTTTTCTTTGCCTTATAGAAGACCAAACATTGACTTCCATATAGATATCTACTATGAACTTCCAACATTTTTCAGGAATCTCAGTTTCATTCTGGCAAATAGTTCCAGGGTTAGTAACATCAATGGGTAACTAATGAACCAATTGACTTACACATCAAACACAAAAATTGTAATGTTTTTTGTTGAGCTAACACCCTATAGATTTTTTTTTACGAGAGAAAAGAGAATCTGAATTCAGATTCCTATGTGCATCTTGTTATTTTACTACATTTACTATTAAACTGTGCTGAATACACATGCATGCAGAATAATATAAGCCAAATTAACATTTATTCACTGCAAAGTTTATTGCTATACAAATAATGATGTAGAATGGTAACAATATAGTGTTTGGCTTACTGGACACTTCCAGTAAGAGTTTAGTCAAACTCTACCATCTTGAACAACTTAGAATGTCAAGAAGAAGCATTGAGGGAATCCTCTGAGATGCTGCCTCCAAGCTTTCATATACAAGAAATTCACTGAGAAAAATCTTGTCTGTGAATGAAGAGAAGTCAGAAAAGAACTAAGGGAGATGAGGACAGCTGCAGGTGTCCCACCTGAGAAACAAGGTGGACAGGACTTTCCTAAGCAGTCTTCGACACATCTTTTTTTTTTTTTTTTTTTTTTGTCTTTTTGAGACAGGGTCTCACTATGCAGTTCAGGCTGGCTTTAAGCTCACTTTGTAGCTCAGGCTGGTCTCGAACTCACAACAATCCTCCTGCCTCAGCCTCCCGAGTGCTGGGATTATAGGCATGCGCCACCACGCCCGGCTCTTGGACACATCTTGGGGCTAATCTGGATCACTAATTTGTGAGCTATTACACTTAGAAGCAGTTGCCATTAATATCACAGGCATGACATTTTGAAAAATGCAGAGGTATACAAACAGTTGAACTTAGATACTTATTGGTCTTATACAAAAAATAAAGTAATTTTTAGATGAATTTTTTGAGCAGGAAATTGGAAAGTTCTTGAACTAGTCACCTGTCAGAAGAATTCTATGACAGAGAATATCCAAAGCATTAAAAGGCTGGCTCTACCAGCAGTGGAGTCCAGGCGTGGTGGTACACTCCTATAATCCTAGCACTAGGGAGGCAGAAATCAGGAGCATAACTATGAGTCTGAGCTGTGTAGTGAGACCCTGCACACACACACACACACACACACACACACACACACACACACACACGCACGCACACACACACACACACACAAAGGCTGGCTCTGCCATGTGTTATCTGACTTCTGGAAAGAGTCACAGTGGGAATTGATGCACAAACCAGCACCTGGGGCCATCCAGACATTGTGCTCATGAAGCAGAAGACAGAAGCAGCCTATGTTAATGACTGCTACTTGCACTTTAAAAGCTGTGTTATCTCTGCTGTCCAGTTTTGGTCAGACATCATTGAAAAGGGCATTGGAAAGACTGAGGGGCAAATAGTAGAAAAAGTTGTACACACTGATTGGAAGAAGAAATGGTACAGTGTCATCTGTTTGTTTTAACTGTGGGAAAGACATTCTTTGGCCAAGTAACCTCATGTTCACATGAGCATAGCGTAGAAAGACCCCTAAGGAGTGAAAATAGGCCGTGGGTATTAGATTCCAAACACCTTTGTGTTCTTTAAATACTGGTAGAGAATATAGGGAGTAGAAACATTCAGCTTGCCTTTCCTTTGGGAATAGTAGTGACATTACCTGCCACAAAAGACCAGGAGGGACAAGTTATACCAAAGATACATGGTAGGACTCAAATTTCTACTTAATTTGCTGCTTAATTAATTAGGTTGTTTAAGTGTATTTCTGACTATTAATTTTTCTGGTCATCTATTGCTACTTAGCAAATTGTTCCAAGACTTGGTAGTTTAGCTGTGCATACTTTTTACTTGAAATTTTCAAGGTTTCTCAAAGTCTGCACATGGAAACTTGACGCTGAGTGTTTCTTGACAAAGGATGCCTCCAAGGTTGTGGTCACTCTGTCCACAGAAGCCTGAAAAGCCTGAAAAATCTGCTTCCACACTCACTCTATGACTCTTGAGTGGGGGCTATAGTGAGCTGTATGTGAGCTTTTCTACTTCTTTACTCAGCATAGCCTCTAGGATTCTTGCACAGGGAGTCACTCAAGAAAGTTCCTAAAATAGAAGCTCTGGGCATTTTATATTTTTATTTTATTTATTTGACACATGGTCTCACTATGTAGCTCAAGTCCTAGTGCCTCCCCATTACTGGGATGGCAGGTGTGTCCACCATGCCCAGTTTTGAAGGCTGGCACAGCACGGTGGGCTGCCAGGGCATGCAGTACCAAGCACTGAAAATGGCTCTTAGACCATTGAGCTACTTTACTAGCCCCTATAGGCATTTTATAACATAAGATATGAATCCTATTTTTCAGTCATAATTTATTGATAAGAGTAAAGTGCTAACATCAGTCCACACTGAAAGAGAGGCAAATTTTAAAAATGTAATTTCTTTTTCTTATTCCTTTTATTACAAAGGGGGTTCCAAATAATTTGCAAACAAATATTTAAGATTGTACTAGGCTTCCAAGCACACGTTACAAAATTTAACATGTCAGCTCTTTCAAATGTCCTCTGGTTCGCTGCATGGATCTCAGTTCTCTTTTGTGGGGTTATTGCCTTCATGAGTGTCTCATAGATAGTCTGAAATTCCACGTAAATGCTCAAATAATTAACTCTCTGGATACTCTTACACCCTGTGTGTAGAATACAGTCAGTATTTATAATTCAAATGGGCACTCCTTTCTGTGCACCATGAGAGGATGAGAATGAAAAATGACTTCCCCCTTTCCTGCTTTTAAAAACGCTTTCTAACTTTGATCCACCTATAATAGTAGAATATGCCTTTTAAAGCAGTAGTGTTACAAAAGCTATTTAATTGTAGCCATTTTTACCCCTTTGCAATATTTTTTGTGGCTTTCTCTAACCATTAGCTAGTGCCTTAGGCAGTTACTAGAAAGGACTAAATTGAGTTGCTTTTGTTATTAGCTGGGGTTTGTGAGTTAACTTACTGCTTCTAAAACAATTACAGAGGGAAGCTATTCTTTTAAATAGAAATTTGAGTATATTTAGAAGAAAATGAACCATGTATTTCATCTGGCTGCTCCCGCTTTCTAATCTCATTTTAAAGATACAAAACTGAAAACTATTGCAAAGGAGGGAGGGAGAAAGGAATGGATGGAAGCGAAGGGTAAATGTGAGCTGATAACTGGGAGATTTGGAGACAATGTCCTAAAAGAGGAGCAAGACAATGTTCAAAGATTGGGGGAATGACACTTTAAATTTCACAGAATGTCCAAATTATTCTATTATGTTGAGATTTTCCAAAATGATGGGATTTGTGCTGACAAACTATGCCAATACATATTAGCCTAAAGAGATCCATTCCGAATACCCTCATCCCTTTCGCGATGTAATATGCAGTGTGACGGTTCCTGAGGAAAGCAGGCACTATAATAAAATGATTGTTCACATTGGTGTGTTTGCCCCAGATATGTCACCCTTGTTCTGATTCACGGTTTTTAAAAACTGAAACCTAAGCTGAAACTGAAACATAAAGTATGTTTTCTTTGCCCTAATTCATGTTTAGATAACAAGGGACCTTTTTTTCCCCCTTTATGGTTCTAATATTTGAACAGTATAGATATGGCCCTCAAGTTAGGAGTTTTATAGAGGGCCATTATGCAAATAATATTTAAGCAAAAACCATATTTCAATTGTTTACTTTTGTTTATTTATATTTTTGTTTATATTCTTCTGATACAGAGTTTCACTACATAGTTTGGAATTACAATGATCCTCCTCCTGTCTCAGTGTGCACTGGTTTCTGTGCCAGCACAGTCTGGGGACCCTGGGCTGGAATGGCATATAGTACCAGGAATCAAACTTGGGATCTTGCACTTGCTAGGCAGGCACTTAGATCGCCAAGCTATTTTCCCAGCTACTACTTTTATTTATTTATATTTATTCATCAGCACTCGTACAAATAATGGGGTAAAATTGAGGTTTTGACATTTGTGTAATGATGAAGTCAAAGCAATCAGCAGGTCCACCCCCTCAAGCACTTGTTGTTTCTTCATAATGCTTTCAAAATCCTCTTTCTGGCTTTTTAATTTTTGTTTTACTTTATGTTTTTGGTACAGGGTCTCACTACACAGCTCGGACTCATAGTGATCCTCCTGTTTTCAGCCTCCCCAGGGCTAGGATTCCAGGTGTGCCACACCACACCTAAGCCTTGGTCGCAGGCTATGGAGGCAGGGCCAGCACAGAATGTGGTAGAATGGATCAAATTCTAGTCCCTGTGCTTGCCTGAGCAGAAGCTTAGTCTGCTGAGCTATCTCGCTAGCCTTTTATTCTGGATATTTTGAAATACACATTATTATTCATATCAGTCACTCTATTGTGCAACAGCATGTATTCTTTTTAACAATAACTTCATATCTAACCAAACTTTCTCATCTCCCCTGGCTCCTACCTTCCCCATTTACTAGTGACCACAATTCTATTCTTTGTTTCCATGAGATAGAGGTCCTAGTTGTGGTTTTGCTAAGCTGTATTCTAATTTAAGCCACGTTGCATCTTTTGGGGGGTAGGTACAGTATGATTAGTTGATAGTTTAGAATTTTACAAAATCTACAAGACAAGCTCGAATGCTCTCATTATTAAGATGGTTCAGTAGAGTTTCCATCATTGTGGTAATATTTCAACTGCATTTCAGACAAGCTATATCCTTATACAGTTAAGTATATTCAAACAATAACTATGGCATGAAAATGAAAAATTAACCCCAATTATTCTGAGAAATTGATCAATGCAAAATGACAATCAATCACTAACATGGATTCTAGATTAATGTTTCCTAAAGCACAGATTCACTCACAAAGATAGCAAATGAAGATACTTCTAGTGGCTAATGATCTACTTAGATCTCTGACTTGGACCTATCTCACTAAGCTAAATTCTCAGAACTTTGCTACCAACATAGGCATAGACCCCTCACAGTCCTGCGAAAGCTCCTGTTTAGCAAACCTGTTTGATATTATTCTTTAAGGTTGTCTAAAATTGGAGATATCATAGAAATGATTTGTAAATGCTTTATTCATTTGTTCTCTGGTATTCCATTATAGAGGCCCTAGGCCTGAGAAGAAATATTATAACATCTAGGACACTCTTAAGTAAAAGTTTCTCTTGATTCTTATGCTGCAAATTTCAAAACATGAGAATGAACTTACCTTGTGGGAAGACATTGTTCCCAAATGCAAGTTGAGGTCTTCCCCTTGGTGACAGCTCAAATGAGTTTTATATCTAATGGGTGAGTGAAAAATTCCATAGCTACCTCTAAAGATGATAAGATCACCCGATGGAGACTCTTGGGAACCAACTGCAAATTAGAAATTGAAAGTCAATTTTTTAGGTTCATTCTTCCTGTATTACACTTAAATTAATTCTTATTATTACCAGAGGTATTTCAACTGAAAAAATATTATGATATATTTAAGATGACAGGTGTAGGCTATATAAACTATTATCATAACTTATTTCTCAGGCTGGAATTGTAAAATAACATGCCCTACTCCTACACTGCTACTCTCATATTCCATAAATTCTCCTATACTCTATAAGCTAGAATGTACAGTCCATTAACCCCTGATTCTACAGGGATGACTGCTAGAGGACAGGCCTGATTATAGTAGTGCCGCAAGGTCCTTTGTGGTTGTACCTCCATGCCATGTCTTGTGATCATCATTCAGACTCATCACATTTGTTCTTTTCATTATCATAATTTTTCCCTATTAACATATGTTTACTATTAACTGCTATCTATACTCAGTGTTATGTTTACAAGAGTAGAAAGCAAACAAAAGTTATAGTATCAGGAGCACAAATGGGTACCAAGTATAGACTTTTAAGTCAATTTCACTTGGTACCTCTGAGTACTAAAGGAGGACAATTTCCTTTTGTTCCCCACAGTGATGACCACACATTATTAAATCATACATCTACAGCTGAATACATTTGGTGGCCTATTTGGCCTTAGAGTGTGTAAATTGAATATAAGTATTCTGAGAATGGAAATATCAGAGAATAGATAGTCTTACCAGAAAACAAATTTTTCTAATTTTGAATAGTAGGAAAGGTCCTTATAATTACTAACAGACAGTGAAGTCATGAGTACTTAACACAGACAGAGAGACAGACAGACAGACAGACCGACCGACAGACAGACAGACAGACAGACAGACAGACAGACAGACAGACACACACACACACCATACAGCTTTGCATTAAAATATGAATAGACCATTAGCTTGAAAAGAAAGAAGAAAAAGAATGGTGAAATAGTTACACATTTACAGATATATATTATAGATACACATTACAATTTATTTTCTTTCTTCTCTCTCTCTCTCTCTCTCTTTCTCTCTTTCTCTCTTTCTCTCTTTCTCTTTCTCTCTTTCTCTCTTTCTCTCTCTCTCTCTCTCTCTCTCTCTCTCTCTCTTTCTTTCTTTCTTTCTTTCTTTCTTTCTTTCTTTCTTTCTTTCTTTGGACCATGAATTGAACTCAGGACCTTACTCCAGCCAGGAAGTTGCTGTGCTACTGAACTTATTCCTAGCTCTACAGTAGTATTTCAGACCCTAACATCCAATAAAAGTTATCTTGAACTTTGCAATGTTTCTTATCAAACATTCTGTCAAAATCAAATTCCTGGGATGGAATCTTGGGATGGGGTGGCCATGGAGATTTCTTTGAGAAACAAGAGTGAGCAACATTCTACTCCCAGAATAAAAAGGAGCAGAATAGAAATGGCTGCAGTCAAAAGCATGGTGTTCTGAAACAAGTATCAGTTCAGCAATTGCTACTTTCTGACCCTGCCACTGAAATTCTCATCAGCCTTTGAAACTACAAAGACAGTGATGGGCCATAAGTGTAGAGTTTAGCAGTAAAGCTACCACAGATTAGACACAGGTCCTCCCCATTGGACATTCTGTGAGAACAGTACAGCTGTCAATAAGAAATTTTTTAAAACTTGTGTCAGGATATTTAGGTACAATGATGAAGCAGGTGACTAATTTTTGGCAGTGAGAGTAGTCTTTTGCAAACACTTGTTTTTTTGGCTCTCCTAACTCTCAGAAAAATGTCTATACATTCTACTATGGTAAATAATGTAATATAGTTATAATATTTGCGTTGTATTTAAATGAACATGTGCTTATGATCTCCTGGAACATAAATCATTTTACACATAAACACAAAATATTTTGAAACCATTTAAAAAAACTAAAATTTCTAGAAAATGAATATTCTATAAATGGAAGGAATAATGGCTTTGTTTCATTTGGAGCTTTACTAAAATTATTTCTCTTTTCAGAAAATCATGCCATTTATAGTAGTATCATTGATGACATCTAAATCATGAATAAATAATGTGTGTATTATATGAGGTGATTCTTCCTCTAGATACAAGAATCTGGCCATTTACTCTGTCTTCTAGTGTGGTTTTTGGATGCATTCACTTCCTCAAATATCATCACTTGCCTTCTGTGTCTATATATTATATTACCTTTATAATATAGGTAGGGTATTCTATTGACTCTTAATATTCTACATGCAAGGGGCCAGGGAGATGGCTCAGTGGAATAAGTGCTTCCCTGGCAAGCGCAAAGGCCTAAATTCAATTCCGGGTTCAAAAAAAAATTCTATATGCAAATTATTTAATCTTAAAAGGAGATTTCTGAAACATATGTTATTAAAATAGAGCAAAAGCTCCAATTTACTCACCAAAATCCAGCTTTTTCCTCCCTTCTACGCTCACAGATCAACTGCATTTCCCAGCCTCCTTTGTAGGTATATATGGCCTTGTAAAAGCTTCGGACATTGAGGTGCAAATAAAAATAATGAGCATTGCTTCCAGGTCTGACATGTGAAAACATCCCCATATGCATCCTTCTGGTTGTTTGAGTTAGAGATGAAAACAGAACAACCCAGGAAGGCATGAGTTAAGACCGTCATGCTCCCATCAGTCTGTTTTTCTATAGAAACAGAAAGGAAATGTCCTATGAGTGCACAAATCCACTCAGTGCTGCTAAGTGAAAGGATAACATACTTTTATTGCTTCTGAGATATTCCAAAAATACTGGCCTATTTGTTACAGCAGACAGACTCTACCAATTCACAGGAAGCACTTGGTCAGAAGGTGTCCTGGCTTTTCTCCCAGTCTGCTCTTGGAAATCAAGAAGACTATATCCTATGGCTGCATTTTCCAGGTTTCTGAGCCAGCTGGCTTCTAACTTCAGTTAGTGGGATGGAAATCTCTGTTTTTCATATTTTTAAAAATGAAAATTTAACTTGTTACAAAGTAAAAATATCATCAGCCTATACAGTAAAGGCTCTTAGAAAAGAGCTACAATAAAAGATGAACCACCTACTTCAAGAAGAAAGGATTTAGAGTCATTAAATGCTTTCCTTGAGCATAAGTCAGATCAATTTGACTATGAAAAATGTCCAAAGATGTACCTGTATCTTGAGGTTTTTGGGATGATGAAGTATAGCATTCTGCCAAGAACTATGCATTGTCTGGGAAAGATGCCAGCTCACGTTAGAAATTTTTCAGTAAAGAAAACTTTGTAAAGATTATTTTTACTTATTTTTAATTAAATTTATTGAGAAGGAAATAGCAATGGGAGACTTACAAAACAGGTTAATAGGACAGTTACAATAATTAATACATTGCATATTGTCCTCATAGTAGTTATACAGAGTACAAGATGCAGACATGATATTTTGTCTGAACATTATTAGCACAAAAATTTCTTCTCATTAAACTAAGAGAAAGTAGCTGTATATCTATCCTAAGTATTTTGTATGTGCTGATGTATATATATATATATATATATATATATATATATATATATATATATATATTTTACTGCAAAATGGTCCTTCATTTATATCACCCTTGTTTGTTCAGTTTTGTCAGAGATGGGTATTTCATTGCCATTTAAATACTATAGGTATGGGAATTCAGCAAAATAGTCCAATATAGTCCAGTCATCCATAATAGTAGTGGATTATCCATAGGACAGGCAATGTCAGAAGTTCTTGACTTGAGAATTTTATAGATCAGCATATTAATATGGCTTTAATTTTTATACTTGGGTTTATACTTTTCTGCTGGATGGTTAAGACCAAGATAAAGCAACACCTATATAACAAAAAATATAACTTTTGTATTTCACAAGGTTAGTCAAATTCCCTCAGATTTTACCTTGAAATCCTATACAGCAATTTATAGATCTTTTCTCAATGTCAGCCATCTGGATGAGTCACTGCCATTGCTTGACCAATTTGCTCAAAGTCTGAGAGAATGTTTTCTCTCCATGTGACTCTCCTTACATAGACTATACATCACTGATCACTTTCCTCTGTGGCTCCATAATCTCCTTGAACAGAAAAATTTAGGGAACCACTGAATTACACGATGTTATACCACAGGTTCTCTTATGTCTTGAAATCTCACTGACCTTGAAGGGGTAGGGTCAAAATGGTGGCTCTCCGTACACCCCTTCTTTTACTCTAATTTTTTGGACTGCAATCTTGAGTTATTATCCCTCCAGAAGAGCAGCTTAATGACATTATTACCCTTTAATATAGGCATTTGAGCTTAACATCACTATGTGTGTGAATATCAAATGCCTTAGACATAATATAGAACAAGTATCTTTCCAACAATCATTGATAAGATAAACTTTAAATCTCTATAGTATGTGAAAAAATAAAAAAGAAATAAAAATAAAAATAGACAATTTAACATTTTTACACAGAAATTTAGGAATCTAACCATATACAGCATTGTAGCAGGACAGTCTTATGACATTTTTTCTTGTTAACTTTCATCACCTTTTTTTTAAACAACCATTTACTTGAGAGTATAGCAGTAATTGGTATGACATTAGAAACAGTATGCATTTAGAAGACCAGAATGACAGGCAATAGAAGCATGGCCCTAGTACTATAATTTGTTATTCTCGGTACAGTTGCTTAGTTCTCAGGTACCAACATATATAGTTAGTCAGGGTGAGAATCTTATCAACTAACTTTTAGTTTCAAAAACCTGAGGAAAATTCTCAGGACCATTGCCTTAACTATCTTATGTATACAAATGAGTGGTTTTGCCCCTGCCATGTTGCCTAGGTTTTCTTCTTGCCCTCCTTTTCTTGTTTAATCCTTAAGCTCTCACTTTCCATTTAGTTATGTTATATCTTTTCAAATTTTATTTCTTCTTTTGAGATTTTATGCTAGGGAGACAATATAATATTTACACCTGTGGACCTGGTTTATTATACTTATGAGTTTATCTTCAAGTGGCATCCACTTAAGTATGAAGTCTTCGAATTAATAGCTGAGTAATACTCCACTGTATAAAAGTACCACATCTTTTTCATCCATTCCTCAGGTGACAGGCATTTTGGTTGCTTCCAAAATTTGGCTATCACAAACTGTGCTGCTATAAACATAGTTGCACATGTATCACTGTGATGTGTTGTTTTCAGTTCCTATGGAAAAATTACCAGTAGGGGAACAGCTGGATTGAATGGAATTTCCAGTCCTAGTTTTTAAGGAGCCTCCAAACTGATTTCCTTAATGGTTGCACCAGTCTACCTTCCACTAGCAGTGGAAAAGGGTTCATTTTCCCCAATAAGCTCTCCAATATTTGATGTTGATTGATTTCTTTATGACAGCCATTCTTCTTTTTTGTTTTTTTCTTCCTGAATCAGGGATTGAACTCAGGGCCTTGTGCTTGCCAAGAAAGCACTTATTCTACTGAGCCTTTTCCCCAGCCCAAGATAACTATTCTTTCTATGATGAGATGGTATCTCAGTGTTGTTTTAATTTGCATTTAACAGATGGATAGTGATGTGGAATATTTTTTCATGTATTTATTACCTTGTACAATTTCTTCCTCTAAGAAGAGTGTGTTCATTTTGTATGCCCATTTCTGGATTCCATCTTTACATTTTGGAGCCCTAATGTTTTAAGTTCTTCATAAATTCTAGAAAGAAACCCTTTGTCTCAGTGTTTATTAATTTTTTTTCCGAATTTGTTGGTTGTCTTCTCACTTTGTTGGTAATTTCTTTTGACATGCAAAACCTTCTCAGTAAGAGGAGGACCCAGTTGTTAATTCTTTCAAGTATTATCTGTATGATTTGTTTTTTGTTCATGAACTGTTTGCCTAACCCTATGTCTTCAAGAATTCCTCCTATTTTTCCTTCAGGACATTTAGTATTTCTGTTTTAATGCTTCGATCTTAATTCCATTTTGATTTTAGTCTACTTAATGATGATGGACCTGAGTCCAGTTTATTTTTTTGAATGTATAAAGTGACATTTTCTAGCATTTATTTTTTAAAGAGATTATCTTTCTTCCAGTAAGCACGTTTGGAACGTTTATGGAAGATAAGGTGGGTGAGTGTGTTTGTAGTTGATTCTGCACCTTCTAACCTATTCCATTGATCCTCAGGTCTTGTTTTTTTTTTTTTTTTTTTTTTGCCAATACCATGCTGATTTTATATCACAGTAGCTTTGTAGTATAATTTCAAGTCAGCAACTGTAATGTCTCCTATCTTGTCTTTGTTGCACATCATTGCCTTTGCTATTCTAGGTCTTTTCTCATTCCATAGAAAATTTAGGAAAGATTTCTCTAGGTCTGTGAGATATGTTAGTGGTATTTCCATAGGGAATGCATTAACATTTATATAAAAATATTGGAAGTATGGCCATCTTCACAATGTTGGTTCTTCCTATCCAGGATTAGGGAATATCTTTCCAGTTTCTGAAATCCTCTATGATCTCTTTTCTTTTTCAGAATACTGCAATTCTAAGTTAGTATAATGGTGCTAATTTAGTATAAATGATGCTATTGTAAAAGGGATTGTGAAACAATTTTCCTCTCAGTGTGTTTGCTATCTGTGTAGAGGAAAGGTATTGACTTTGTATCCTGCTATGCTTCTGAATTTGTGTATTAATTCTACTATTTTCTTAGAGGAGTTATTTGGGTCTTCAGGTAGGGTTTCATGTCATCTGCAAATAATGATAGTTTAACATATGTTTACCTATTCTTGTTCTTTTTATCTTTCTCTGGTCTAATGACTCTAGCTAATGATCCCAAAACTATGTTGAATAAGAATGGTGATAGAAGATATCCTTTTCTTGTTCCACATGTGAGAGTAAAATACTTTTTTCCCCATTTAGAATTATGTTAGCCTTTGGGCTGTCATCTGATCTTTTATCAGATTGAAGTACAGGCTATCTATTCCAATTTTCTGTAGAACTTTGAACATAAATGATTGATGAACTTTGTTAAAAGTCTTTTTGTATCAGTTAAGATGATCATGTGGTATCTGGATTTGGCTCTGTTGATGAAGTGTGTTATATTTATAGATTTGTGTATATACTGAACCATTTTTGTATCCATGAGATGAATACTATATGGTCATGGTATATAGTCTTGATGATTTGCTGTATTCTAAGTGCAAGGATTTTATTGAGAATTTTTACACATGTGTTCATGAGAGAGATTGGCCTGTAATTCTCCTTTATTTAGTTGCAAATATGTACAACGTGAGACTGATAGGCATCAATGAGAAAGAAGGATCAATACAAATGATATAAAAAGAATATGGGCAGCAGTATTAGCAGAAAACTTCCTAAATATGGGAAACAAACTCACATTCAGTTAACTAAAGCACATAGAACTCCAAATAATGTAAACCCAACTAAAAGCACATCCAGAGATACAATAATCAAGATCCTAGAAACTGAGCATATGAACAATATACTCAAATCCACTAGAGAAAATAAACATATCACATTTAAAGGGCATCCCATCAGAATAATGTCAGATTTCTCTTCAGAAACCATTAAGTCAAGAAAAACAAGTTTGCAAAGAAACAAAATCCAACCTGTACTGATACATCCTGGAAAACTCTGTCAAGTTCAATTAGAAGTTAAATACTTTCATAGCAAAGAACAACTAAAGGTTTTCATAATGACAAAGACAACCCTGCACAGACTACTAAAAGATATTCTAGAGAGGGACTAAAATGACCACAACTCCACAAATGAGCATGGAAATAACCTGTCAGAACAAACAATTAAACACAGGAGAAAAAGAGGTGTACAACAGTGTGTAGATAACATGCCAAATATAAATTAATGCACCTCAACTATAGCCATCAATGAAAATGGACTCCATTAATCAATTAAAAGAAATAGACTGGCAGAATGTATTACAAAGCAAAATTCAACAAAATCCAACAAGTAACGCAAGTCACAAATACATTCATAGGCTGAGGATGGAAAAGAATACTACATACCCAGGACCTCAGAAAAAAATTAGAGGTAGCAATTCTGTTTGCAGATAATGTAAACTTCAAACTCAGAATGATTAAATGAAGAAAGAAGGCCACTGAATACTGTGGAAAAATACAAGAAGAGTTACCAGTCATAAATATCTGTGTACTAAATACAGAAGCACCCAACTATATAGGACAAATACTAGTGAACATGAATATACAATAGGATAATATTAACACTAGACCTTAACAGCTCTTACCACAAAAACATAGGTCAAGCACACCAAAAATCAACAACAAAGTAGCAAAACTGAACCAGATCTTTGAAGAAATGCAGTTAGTGGAAATATAAAGTATTCTACCCAATCACACCTGAATACATATTTTTCAGCTACACAAGAACATTTTCTAAAATATAACACATATGTACTAGTCTGTAGGTCGTGCTCAAGTATATGCAAAAAAACAGAAATTATCCCATTCATAGTATCTGACCACAGTGCATTGAAACTAGAAAAAAATGACAAAAGAAACCCCAAGACAACATAAATACATGAAAATTAAACAGTAACCTCCTCCACAACTAATGGATTATAGATGAAATTAAACAAGAAGTTGAACAGTAACTACAATTCAATGACAATTCAAGCACAAATGTTAGGAACTTATGGGATGCAATGAAAATAGTTCTTAGAGGAAAATGTATAGTGGTGAACTCAAGTTAGGAAAACAGAGTGGGAAAATATAAGGACCCTAATGCTGCACCTCAAGCATCTAAAAAAAGAAGAGCCAACAAAACCCAAAGGCCAAAAAAGGGAGGAAATTATAAAGATTAGAGCAGAAATTAATGCAATTCATATGAAGAAAACAATACAAATAATTAACAAATCAAAAAGCTGGTACTTTGAAATATGAAATAAAATTCATAAGCCCCTAGTTAACCTCATCAAAAAGAGGAAAGAAAAAAATCTCTAATTCAAAGAATAAGGAATGAAAAGGGTGAAATTTCCCTTTGGAAATTCAGAAGATCATCAATAGATATATTGAAAATGTTTACTTTCACAGAATCAAAGACACAGAAGAAATGGACAGATTCCTAGAAAGGTAAACATTACCAAAACTGAATGAAGATAGTACAAGAACTCTCAATAACCCAATAATAGCCAATGAAATACAAAATGCAATAAAAAAAAAAAAAAACCAAACTTGCCAACAAACAAAACCACAGGTCCTTATGAATTCAAGCTTAATTCTATAAGAAATTTACAAAAGATAGAATCTCAATACTCCTCAAACTTTTCAATGAAATTGAAAAGGAAACAATAATCACAAAGTAATTTCTGGAGGCAAGTATTATGCTGATAAGAAAAACCAGAGAAAAATGCAACTAAAAAAGAGTACAACAGGCCAGTATCCTTCATGAATGTAGAAGGAAAAATCCTCAATAAAATCCTAGCAAATAGAACACAGAAAAATCATGAAGATTATACTCCATTACCAGGTAGGTTTCAGACCAGGGATGCTAGTAAAATTTGATACACACAAATCTATAAATATAATACCATATATCAATAGAGCCAAATCCAAATACCACATGATTATTTCAAATGGTGCAGAAAAAGTCTTTGACAAATTCCAAAAAATCATTCGTATTCAAAGCCCTACTTCAATCTGATAAAAATCCATCTATAACAATCCAATTGAAAATGGGAAAGAAAACCTGAAATCTTTTACTCACAGATCAAGTAGAAGACAAGAATACCTTGTGTCACCACTCCTATTCAATGTATTTCTGGGATCATTAACTTGAGCCGTTAGACAAGAGAGTGAAATAAAAGGGATATGAGTAGGTAAAGAAGTAGTTAAACTATCATGTTTGAAGATGACATGATTCTCTAGTTGGAAGACACAATAAACTCCACCTATAAGTTACTAGAATTAATAAACAAATTCAGTAGCATAGCAGGTTACAAAGTAAGTAACCAAAAGTCAACAACATTCCTCTACACGGATAACAAACACACTGTGAGAGAATTTAGAGAAATGATAGCTTTTAAAATAGCACCATGAGAAATTAATTTAGGAATTAATCCACTAAAAATCTATTCAGTGAAATTTACAGTACTCTGATAAAAAGGATTATAAAGGATTTCAGAAAATGGAAAGATATTCCCTGATCCTGGATAGGGATCATTGTGAAGATGAACATACTTCCAAAATTGTTATACAGTTGCATACATTCCCTATAAAAATACTACCAACATACCTCACAGATATAGATAAATCATTCTTGAAATTTATTTGGAACCCAAAAAATCCTAGAATAGCAAAAGCACTCCTGTGCAACAAAAGCAAAGCAGGAGACATTACAGTTGCTGACTTGAAATTATACAATAAAGCTACTGTGATAACATCAGCATGGTATTTCCAAAAAATAGACCTGAGGATCAATGCAGTAGAATAGAAGATGCACATACAACTACAAACACACTCAGCCATCTTATCTCCACCTAAGGAGCTAAACATTCTTATTGAATGAAAGGTAGCCTCTTTAACAAAAGTGCTGGAAAAACTGCTTCTGTACTTGCTGAAAAACTAAAACCTGACCTCGGTCTATCACTATTTTCCAAGCTAAAATCAAAATGGATTAAAGATCAAAACATTGAAACAGAAACACTAAATCTGTTGGAAGAGAATGTAGGTAAAAATCTTCAAGACATTGGAGTAGGCAAATATTTCATGAGCAAAAGTCAAACTACTTGGGAAATACTTTAAAAAATCAGTAAGTGTGATCCCCTCTTATTGAGAAGTTTCTGTACATCAAAAGAGATCACTAACAGATTGAAATGACAACCCAAAACTTCAGAAAACATCTTGACTAATAAGCATCAGACCAAAGTATTCTGTCTAGAATTCATAAAGAACAACAACAAAAAAAAAATCATTAGAGCCCTAGAATTTTAAGACCCAGTCCAAAAATGGGCATCCAATATGAATACACACTTCTCAGTGGAGGCAATACAAGAGACAAATAAATACATGAAGAAATGCTTCACATCCGTAGTCATTAGAGAAATGCAAATCAAAACAACACTGCGATACCATCTCACCCAAGAAAGGATTGCTATCCTAAAGAAATCAACCAACAACAAATGTTGGAGAGGCTGCAGAGTAAGAGGAATCATTCTCCACCACTGTCAGGAATATGGACTGATGCAATCATTATGGAAATCAGTGCGGAGACTTCTATAAAAACTGAAACTGGAAATTCCATTCAATCCAGCTATTATGCTTCTGTGAATTATTCCCAAAAGAACTAAAATACAACCTATCTTAGTAATACATATGCACCTATGTTTATATCAGTACAGTTTTTTTTTTTTTTTTTTTTTTTTTAAGCACCGGGGATTGAACTCAGGCCCTTGTGCTTGCCAGGGAAGCACTTATTTCACTGAGCCATCATTGACCCTACAATTTGTGACAGCCAAATATTGGAAACAACCAAAATGCCCATCACTTGAGGACTGGATGAAAAGATGTGGTATTTTATACAATGGAGTATTACTCAGTTATAAAGAATGAGAAACTCCAAGCTTTGTAATTAAGTGAATGCAACTTGAACCTATACTCATAAGTAAAATAAACCAGAAGTACATATGTAAATAACATACTGTCTCCCTAGCATAAGAACTAAAAAGAAGAAATAAAAAAATTAAGGTATAGCATAGTTAAATGGAAAGAGATCTTGAGGATTAAATGACAAAGAGATGGGCTTGCCGATTAGTTCATTTGTTTAGGGGCCTACATGGGCAAACCCAGTCAGGCTTGTAGGACTGTGGTGTGATATCCATCTGCACTTGCCACACACACTTTCCCTTAAGGCAGCCTGAGCCAGAAAAAACAACAAAACAAAAAATCCCAAAAAACAAACAAACAAAAAACAAAGAAGAGAGAGAAAGGAGATAAGCCAGGAAATATAGTATGTGAAAAACGATACATTTATATAAACTAGATGATTAAGGCAATAGTCCTACAAATTTTCATGAGGTTTTTGAAAATAGCAGTCAATGGGTAGAATTCTTGCCCTGACTAACTAATACTGAAACCATGCATATAATACCTGAAATTTGGTCTTCTAAATGTTTTGCTTCGAATGTCATATCAATTATGACTTTATTTTCTTTAAAGTAAATATCTGTTAAAAGAAGGGGAATAAAAGTAAATGAGGAAAAAGGAAAACAAAATGTAACAGGATTGTTCTACTGCAATGTTGTATATGGATTGATTTCTAAATTTCTGTGTAAAAATATGCAACTTATTTAACATTTTATAGGGATTTATATTTTAAAATATCTGTTGTGGAATAGTAGTTCATTTTATGCCTAAGGTATGTGATATTCAGACAAATAGTGATGTTAAGCTTAACTGCCTTTTATAGGATATTAATATCTGTAAGCTTTTCTTCTGGATGTTTAACTAAAGTTTGTAGACCAAACATTAGAAAGATAGGTGGGCTAAGAAGTTATCCAATACTTTGTCTCTAGCCCTTCAGGTCAGTGAGAACTCTGGTCATAGAAATCCTCTTCTGTGATTTCCTGTAACTAAGAGATGTCTCAGATTTTTTGATCAATGACGTTTTGGGTCCACAGAGGAAAGTAAACAATGATGCATTTTGTGCCTAAGGAGAGTCACCAAGAGAGAAATATTTCTGTCTTTCACAGAGAGCAAACTGGTCAAGCAAAGGCAATGATGACTCATTCGGATGGCTGACACTGACAGAGAAATCTACAAACTGCAGTACTGGGTTTCAGGGTAAAATCGTGAGGGGATTTGACTGACCTTGTCAGATACAAAAGTTACATTTTTAGTTATATGCATCTTGTTTTAACTTGGTATTAACTATCCAGCAGAAAAGTATAACCAAGAGGTATAAAAAGTAAAGGTATGTTAATATGCTGAGCTGTATAAAGCTCAAGTGAAAAACTTTGGACAATTGCCACTTGTGCTAACTCACTACGAGTATGGACCATTGTACTATATTGGGTTATTTTACTGAAATTAAGTACCTACAATGTTTAGACTAGCATCTGTATGTAAGGGTCCTTTAAAGAATTCTTCAAATACAGCTTTTCTAACAGCAATGGAGCCCCCATCTGGAAAAAAAAGCACAAAAAGGCGGATAGAAATAAAGGATCGGTTTGTTGTGAAAAAATACATCTATACAAGATAATTAGGATATATATACAGCTACTTTCTCTTAGTTCAATAAGAGGAAAGCGTTTTACTAATAATGTTTATACAAGATATTATGTCTGCATCTTGTCCTCTGAATAACTACTAGGAAGACAACAATATACAATGTATTAATTATTATAACTGTCCTACAAACCTTTTTTGCTGATGTTATATTTCATTTTATTAATGTTAATGTTTTGTATACTGATTTACACTATGTATTGTATAAAATCGATGTTATTTTTAAGTTCACTGGAATTCATCAAAAGATGTCATCAAAGAATAACGTTTGAAATATTGCCAGTAGGGAACTTATTTCTGTTATGCAATCATTACAGACAAATCTGATTTTCGTTGGAATGTGCAGTCCATTGCTTGCTTGCTTGCTTGCTTGCTTTATTTTCCTTTCCTTCTTTCTTTCTTTCTTTCTTTCTTTCTTTCTTTCTTTCTTTCTTTCTTTCTTTCTTTCTTTCTTTCTTTCTTTCTTTCTTTCTTTGATACCAGTTACTGAACGAAGGACCCTGCACTTGCCAGATAAGTACTTATTCTACTGAACTGTCTCCCCAGCCACCTGCATTTCTATTTCTGTTACAGTAGCTACAGTCATTTTTAGGATGTTCTCATTTAAATTACTTCCCATAAGACCAATCAATTTGTTCTTTCCTTGTCATCTTTCCAGCTTGCTGGAGTCTCTTCCAGGTCATGGAATTCATGGATATCTTGGACAATCACTTATTATTATTTGCCTGTGATTGACTTCAGATCCATTAGCCTTACGACTTCAAAGTGGTGTTCACCATTGCTTCTCACATTTTTTCCCCATAGGAGATTCTAAATAAATATATCTAGACTTTCTTCCTTTACATTTTCTGGTACTTCAAATGTAATTGTGACAGTATTCTGATCAAGGTGAGTTTGTGCTATGGACATATTTTGAAGTTTTTCCTGAATACTGATCACAAAGAGACTAACCAAGGCATGAAGATCTAGTATGTTGGTGAGATCAACTCTGGATCTGTGGGTTTCTAAAATTATCCCCAGTCCATTCATTGATCTAATAGTTGTTCTTAATATTTTAACTGATCTTCTAAAACCAAATCTGTTTTATGGATGAGGATGAATCTGCGAAAGCAACTTGCCTAGTAGCTTCATTGGTGAGGTCATCTGGTTTATTCTGCTAATGAATGCTTTGAATTCACTTACTCCTTCAAAATTTTAGCAATCTCCACTTAAAGATAATTGCCCTTTCCTGTTTAACTTTCTTCTTTCATTTTATTGAATTAAAGGCTGTCACCTTTGCAGAACTAAAAAGAACAATGTCAGTAGGCTGGGTGTCAAATCTTTTAATTCATACTTTGACTCTGCAATAGTTATGATGTCATCAAGATAAATATCACTCCCTAGTTCAGGATCAAACCAAAATATAAAAGCAACAGCACCAGGATCTGCTAACCCGGTGGTTTCTAACAGTATGTAATCAAATTTCCCCTTCTTCTCAATAGCCCTAAGGCCACTGTCCTTCACTGAACAGCAGAGACAACCATTTCCAAATTCCAGTCACTCTTCGTAGAGCTCTCCACCTTGACTCACAGCTAAGGATTTCTCTACAGCACTTCCTTCACCAACTTCATTTAAAATAACCACTATTCTTTTATTATGTTGCTCTGTTCCAATGTAGTTCAGTAATGGTGTCTTTCCGGCACCTAAATACCCGGTGACGATAATGACTGGGATCTTGGTGCTGCGGCTAAGCTTTTCCCCTTCCTCCCTTTGCTTTGTCCCAATGGGAACTAACTTAGAACAGTCCTCTTTGTCTAGTTCATCTTCTTTGGCTCCCATAGGCACCTGTTATGAAACTTTTTCATTGCTCGTTTTTCTCATTAAAATTAATAAAAAATAAAAATTAAAAAATGCAAGAAAAATAAATTCACACCATCCTTCTGCAAGTACCCAAGGGTATGCCTCAAGAAACATCGCTTTAGATTTTCTGTGTTGATGCTCTCAGTGCATTCCACTGGCTAGAAGTCATTTGAGAAACACCTCTGCATCATTTTGGCTGCTCCTGGTCTCACTTAGATGGTGTTCTAGAGGAGCTCCTTTCAGATTCTCCGCAATTCCACTTAGAAATGGAGATATTAGCATCCTTGATTTCTGGGACTTTCTTTGTCTCTGTCTCTGAAACCCAACTAATTATGTCCTGATATCCTAAATATTACAAGATTTCTATTTTTAAAAACTCCTTTATCAACTCTTTGCAGATGGCTGTTGCCTTTATCTATAAATTCTTCAAATTGGTTGAAGAGTATCTCCCCAAGTAACAACTTTCTTACTTTTCCATATTTCCTTAAAAGTATCTGAGGTAGGAGCCTATCAATTTTCATTTCCTCTTCCCTAATTCCAGCAATCTTAATTTAGGTTTAGATAATCTGCTCAGTAATTTTCATTCACCATGAATATTAACTCCATAGTCTCATGGAGAGTACATCAGGGATAAGGACTCTGGTAGACAAGGGTTCTCACACTAGTAAAGTGGTAAGTTGCTCTATGATCAAACGTGGACCATTTCACTTATCTAGATTTTGGTTATCTTATGTTTAAGAGATTTCAGAAAATTCTATGGTTCCTACTTTATTTGGTGATTGCAGATCATTTTCAGAATGTAATGATGACATTGAATCTCATTTTGAAAAACCTAAATAAACATACAATGCATAGAATTGTGTATCACCAAAAATTCATGGGCCGGACATGGTGGCACATGCCTGTAATCCCAGCACTTGGGAGGCTGAGGCAGGAGGATTGTTGTGAGTTCGAGACCAGCCTGAGCTACAAAGTGAGCTCGAGGCCAGCCTGAACTGCATAGTGAGACCCTGTCTCAAAAA
>PVKA01032362.1:8929-25462 GCA_004027165.1 Ctenomys sociabilis
AAAAAAAAAAAAAAAAAAAAAAAAAAAAAAGAAAAAAAAATGGGTAGGAGATGCTTGTGGTCTATATTTGGGGGTGGAGAAACTTAATTTTAGTGTCATTTTACATTGTTTTGTTTTCTGGTTTCTTTTTTTCCTTTTTTTGGTGGAACCGGGGATTGAACTCAAGCCCTTGCACCTGCCAGGGAAGCGGTTTTTCCACTGAGCCATCTCCCTGGCCCCAAGTTATACCCTCTCCTGATCAGTCACTGAAGCTAGGAGATGTAATGTACTATTTGGCCTAGGCAAAGGAGAGCGGAAGAAGGGTGTGTTACTCCAATAGGAAAATTGGGGTGCTAGTTCTGTAGGAAAAGAAAATAGGTGCTGGGTGGCTCAGGTCTGCCAATGTGTGAAGTGTCTCATCTGTATCCTGCCACTTTCCAGCTCTTCCTCTTTGGGAGATAGGTTGGATACCCACCTCCCCTATTCTGAAGCCTTGGACTCCCTGGAGAGATAGAATTCAGGCCACATCTACAGGCCACCTGGCTTCCAAGCAAAGTCCCAGGCCTGCCCCTCCCCTTGTTCCCTCATCCTTAGAGGAAAAGTAGTATAGTTAGTGGAGTTATTTGTACAATAGTATGAACATTCTAAAAAATTCACCACAGTAAATACTTTAAATTGGCAAAGTTTAAACTGGGGATGCTGGTACATACCTGCAACCCTAGCACTCCCAGAGGCTGAAGCAGGCTCATCCTGAACAATTCAGACTTAGTGAGACCCTATCTCAAAATAAAAGGTAAAAAAGAAAAAACAAGCTTTGGATATAGCTCAATATAAAGGCCTTGGATTCAATTCCCATTATTGGGAAAAAAAATTAAAAAGGTAAAATTTATATTATATCTCAACAATTTTTAAAATTGTTCAGTCATTATTTTTTTTGGTGGAACCAGGAATTGAACTCAGGCCCCTGCGCTTGCCAAGGAAGCACTTATTCTACTTAGCCACCTCCCCTTAAAGAAAGGTTTGTTGTTTTTCTTTCTTTGGATTGAATTTATTCTACTGAGCTATTTCCCAGGGCCTGACAATTTTTAAAATGTTAACACCCAACTCCACCCCACCCCACCCCACCCATCAGACAAACCCTTTTGTAAGGAGTTAGAAGTTTCCAGGCTGGAGGCCTCAAATGCACAGGCAGGATGGGCCTCAGGTGGCTCAGCCTTGGGGCAGACCCAGGGTCAGCCAAAAGGAAATACACAGCAAACAAAGAAGAGAGAAATCAGCCCAAATAGCTGCTCCCAGCACTGGGGAAAGGAAGTGGCTGGGCAGGGCGACCCTAGGTCAAGTGAGAGGAAGCACTAAACTCAGTGTGGCTGCAGAAGGCAAGGCAGGATGGAGGGGTCTGAGGACAGCAGCGCTGGCTGCGCTGGCAGGCCTGGTTCTGGGTACAGCTCCACCCAATCCCCCAGCTTTGGTCCACTGGGTATGCAGACACAGGGCTGTGAGGAGCTTTTGTTCCTGAGAAGGGCTTGATTCCCACAGGCTAGCCACCCAAGGGGCTGGGGAAGGGCAGCATAGCGTCCCCGGGGTACCAGGAGGACCTGGTAGGACATGTCTCATCTACCCAGCCCTTGGATTTGTATATCAAGGCCTCCTTGGGCCTGATCAGACTGTGGATGACACCACTCCAGGGGGCTGTGAAGCAGAAGGGGCCTGGCCAGTCCCCACCCTCCCAGATCTTCATTCTAATATCCTTGTGCAGGCCGCCAAATGACAGGCACTTCAGGAAACTGGTGACACAGCTGAATGGGGTCTAGGGACAGTCAGCTGGCAGTTGGTTGGCACTGACTTCCTGACAAGAAAAAGGAACCATCTGGTGGCACAGGCGTGTCTGCCAGACCTGTCTGCTCTCCCCTCTGGCTGTGCATCCTGCTCTTTCTGTTTGAATCTTAGAAGCCTGCTCTGGGCCTCCCGGATCATTTCCAGGAGTCACATGACTGTATCCAGGCAACAGCCCTCAGCTCCCATTCATGCCGCATGCAGAATGACAGGGAGTAAAGCTCTCTCCCTCCATTGCTCCCCGCCTCCCTGCGCCCCATCTGCCAACATCCAAGCTCACCCATGGCTATGGGTCCTGAGCATCTAAGAAGTGGGCTCTGTACCTTACAAGGGGGTGCAAGGTGCTACCATTCCCCACAGGGCATCTGCGTGCCAGGACCACTGCCAAGGGCTGTGGCTCCCCAGAACAGCGAGAGGCCTCCCTGATAAGGGCCACAGGATGCAGCATCAGACAGCGTTTATCGTGGTCGGGAGGCCTGGAGGCTAATCTTCCCAGGCCTGGGTTTTCCAAAGCAGGGAGGGGCATATTTCTAGCTGGCATTTGCCCTGATCCCAAGCTTGGGCTGCAGGGCTGGGCCCCAAAGCCTCCCTTGGAGGCTGACGAGTCCCACTATGCCAGAAGCCATGGCTGCTTCATGTGGGGAGATCTGCTGCCCAAGTTGGAGCTTGTTCTAACCCCTGCCCTCAAAGGAGGCACCCATAAATCTAACTAAACAAAACAGCAGTTCCTTGTATTCAAAGAAAGTGTTTCACTCTGCCCTGGCCGGATCTGTGTCCTGATTCTATTTCTTGGATGGAGAAGAGGTGGGGAGCAAAGGCTGGTACTGTTAGGTTACCTATTTGAGTCAAGGCACAGGCAGCAGCAACTCATACACTTGTTACTCCTCATACACTTCCTGGTGCCTCCATAGATGTTGTCAGGCCTGGGGTCTAACATTTGGAGTACAGCAGTCTGCAGTTTAAGACAGAAACCTATCCTCCCTTACGCATTGGCAGCCCCTCCCCAGATACCAGGGGACACAAGAAAGTGTCCCTGAAGGCCCTGCTTTTCTCTCAATATTCTGGGCTGCATGAGAGCCCTGTGCTGTCACATCGCTTGGCAAAGTAGTTGCCATTAGGCTTCTAGCTTTGGAATGGCTCAGGAAGTTCGCCTCACACAGATGGAGGGGTCAGCCTGGGACCACGGCACACCAATGAGGCTGTGTGGGGAGGCCCAGGCCTGAGGCCAGCTGCTCACTCTGCAGCCACTCAGCTCCATGCTCCACACTCAGTACCTGGCCAAGGGACCTTGGGGTTGGGCTGACTGTTCCAAGTGGCTGAACAGAAACCCAGTGTGACCAGCGCTCTGCCTTGGATGGACACTGGTCAAGTAGGCAACATTTTTTGGCCACAACCAGGAAAAGGAAAATAGGAGAAAGATGAAACTCAGCAGTTACACTCAGGATTTATTTTTACTTCACGAAAAGTTCTTTGTGTGTTTGAACCACATAGGAAATCACAAAGCCTTCCTGCGTTTTCCAAAGCCAGTTTACTTCTGGGCCCTGAACACGGATCTTAAGGCAGGAGCTTCTTTTGGAGAGAACCTGAGCTGAGCCAGGGCTGGGCTGTACAACTCACTACAGGGCCGAGCCCCATCCTCACAGCCAGCTCCTCCACTGAGGGTCCTAAGTTTGGGGCTGCAGAGGCCCACACCTGGGACAGGAGGGCAGAAGACTCAAATCCTGACCACCTGGGCAGCAATACACGGACCCCGCCTCTCCTCTCCATCCCCAGGTGGTCTCCTGATGTAGAGGCGGCCAAAGGTGCCGCCCACATGTCCTTTGGTGAGGCGCCCGGGGTTCACACAGACACAGCCAAGGATGTCCTGGGAGGAAAGAGGAGATTGGGCCATTCACAGGGGTCTGATTGACAGTGGAGGAAGCATCTGATGCTTAGACCCCAAAGGGGGGGCTTATAAAGGGGAAGCAAAAAGAACAAACACATGTGCAGGCAAGACTCAGTTCCTTCTGAATCTCTGAGACAGAGGAAGGAATGAGGTGACCTGGCAGGGTGACAACGTGCTCTCATATTTGCAGGCAAACCTAACCCAGCTGTTTCTTGCATTCCCTCACTCTTGAGGCCGGTTTGGAAGAGGACTGGCCTGGGAGAATTCCCTGTGAGGGGCCAGGAAGGCAGAGACCCAGAGACCGGGGCAAACCAAGCGCCTTTCTGAGCACTCCTGGCTGAGCTTGACTCAGACAGCAAGGAGGGCCAGCAGGGGCACACTCCCAATGTTCCCAAGCCTTTTCTCTTTCCACCTGGCCTCCTGAGCTTGTTGGTGGGGCAGGGACAGTACTTACTCAAACTGGATTTTACCCAGTTTCACCAACTGGTTCCATTGCCACTCCAGAAACAATGAAACCCTAGTGCTGGGCCTCCTAGGCCACCATCTCCACCCACTGAGTGTTGGGTGACCAAGAAGGGAAAAATCCAAGACTGGATCTGGTGTCTCTTGGAGAAAGCAGTTTGAACCTACCTTCACAAAGTACTTCAGCTCTGAGGGGATTATGAAGACATCTGGGGTGAATGGCAGCTGTGCATAGGTGTAGAAGTTCTCATAGTCGATGGCCATGTCCTCCTGGGGAGGGTAGAGAGGGTAGTAGCTGTGGAGAGGAGAGAAGCAGTCAGCAGCAGTGGGTTCCAAGACCCCAGCCCCAGCCAGTTTCCCTGCCTCTCCTACTCCCAGACCAGCCTTTGCCTTTCTGTGCTTGGGGAGACCAAACACAGGCTTGTCACAGGGTGAAGTTCCCTGGTGTAAGGCTCTGATGACCAAGTCTATCACAGCTCCACGACCCCCAAGCACTTGCTTTTCGGCCAGCAGCCCAGCAAATGAGCTCACCTCCTCTGTGTCAGGATGTGCTTGAGGATTCGGCTGAATCTGTCTGAAATCCCGGAAGAACTGGGAAAGGAAGGACAATGTGAACTGTGCCGAGAGCCCTGTTCTCTAGCCCATGACTCTTCAGGTCAGGGCCTGATAATTCAGTAAAGTGGAGTGAAGTGGCCAAGACCACACCCATGGGAGAGTGCCTCTGTAGTAGCCTGGAGACCCACTCACAGGCAGCTGCTCGCCCCACATCAAAGGGAAACAACACCCCAGTCTGAGAAAGAGATGGCAGGAGTCCTGGTCATCAAGATCAAAGATGGCCGGGACTGGAACCATTTTGTATAAGTGCCTATACCACTGCAGGGTGACAAGTGACTGCATCTCAGGCTTCAGTTCAGCATATACACCTGGCTTGAAGGCCAGACCCACTCGTTCTCATTTTCTCAACAAGGGAAAAGACCTTGCTACTCAACCCCAGTGCTTTAGATCCAGATCCAGTGCTCTGGGGACATACTGTGTTCTGGAGAAAGAGAACCCCTTGGGGTAAACTCATGCTCTGCTGTCCTGCTCATGGGTCTGAAATAAATTTCTCACCTGCAGATCTCCTCAGCCCCCATGTGGAATAGCAGGTCTGTGGATGTCAAGCCAAAGATCACCCCATTTATCGCAAGGCTGCAAGGCTCTGACACCAGCTGTACTCGCTAAAATGAGAAGGGACAATGCATACATTAACAGAACGACCAGACTTCTTCCTCAAGAGAGCAGGCGACCATGGAAAGGTCAAACCCACATGCAGCAAAATGACACTCACTTTTGCCTGTTGTCAAAAGGGGTTTAAGAACAGGCTACATGTGTACCCCTCAAGCCTTTTCCACCCTCCGGCTCAGGGCTAGAGCCCGCTGCATGCTGGCTGCTGATGGGCACGAGGAACACTGGTACCTTTTTATCCTCTCGTGACAGATCCGGGTAGTTGAAAGGTGGCTGAGGGTACACAGGCTCGTGGTGCACATCTCTCAGGGATGGAACAAAGACAAGGTGGGAGCCAGAGCTGCGTTGTCGAAACACAAGCACAAGAGAGAAAATGAGCACAGCTGAGCTGGAATAGCAGGCCTGGTGCCAGGGTTGGGGTCCAACTCTGCAAGAGATGCTGTCCCTGTGTCACCAGGATAGCCTTTCACTCTTTGGTACACATCCATCTGTACCCAACTCAGGCTACCCAGGGAATATCAGCCCTTGCTGTAGCATACCCCATTGCAGGCTGCAGGGGAACTATTGTTTGGCAGAAGGGAAGAATTGAGCTCTAGGATTTTTTTAAAAAATGTATTTGGTACAGGGTCTCATACAGAGCTAACTTGTGATCCTCCAGCTTTCAGCCTCCCTGGTGGTGAGATTACAGTGATCCACCACTCCCAGTCTCAGTGGGCCCTTCAGCACACCCGAGGGTGGGACAGGAATGGGACTAGCGCTGGCCTGGCATGTGGTGCCAGGAATTGAACCCTGGTCCCTGCACTTGCCTAAGCAGGTGCAGTCTGCTGAGCTATCTTGCTGGCCCGACATCTAGAAAATCTTGACCACCAAGGACTTGACCAAGAACAAGTCTTACAGCAGACATTCAATAGTCTCGCTGACACGTGGCTTGGTGATGTGAGAAAGGGACCCTTCCTGGGAAAAGCCGGGCACTAAAGTCAGATGCTGAGGCTGTCCTGATATTTCCAAGCTCAAACTAAAACCTTGGACCAGCTGAGCCCTGGAGTGTGATTGCTGAGACCCTTCCAGAGAGGCTGGAGAGACCAGGCTTCCCAATGGGGTGGCATGGCCCAAGCTCTCACTGGACCAGGGCCCCTAGTTTCTACTCTCAGCACTGCCAGGGGCAAGAAAGTGAAAGAAACACTTAACAGCAACAGCAGAGCTGGCAGCAGATGTTTCCCTGGATGGGAGCAGAAGGAAAATCTCATGTGAGTAGAGAAGCTGTGACTCTCAGGCCAACTGTTTATTTTCTCCAGCTACACAAAGGGGGGGGGGGGGTCTTGGCTCCCTTAGCTGTCCCTGGGCAGGGAGACCCATTATAAACCAAATAGGCATGAAGCCGTTACCCTGAGCATGTTTGGCACCTGCTGATCCTTCTCACTCCCAGCTTTTTCCTCCTCTTGGCTCAAAATACTGCATGGCTAAGGTGTGGGTGACTGTTCTTACTGCTGGCTCATGCCTACCACAGCCCTTCCTGAACAGAATCCCAAGGCCAAAAGGACTCCTTGCATGAGTTATAAACCCTTGACACTGCGAAGTTCACCAGTTATTCAAGTCTGGAGTCTGCTAAACATGCTGGGAGAGAAACTTGGATGGGAGTCTCAGCTCCAGGTCTCCCAAAGGTCTAAGGAGCAAAGGATCAAACTGCTGCTTTTGTGTAAGCCCTGGAAAGGCCAGGGTTAAGAAGGAGGCCCCCTGCTCAGGGTTATAAACCAGTACAGGGGGGAGGGGGAGAAAATTCCAGCTATGCTCAGCATTGCGCAACTTCTTCAGCCCAGCCGTCACAGTGGGAGGGTCTAGCTGCTCTCCTTCCAAAGGCCAGAGCTCCAGCTTTGCTCAGTTGCTACCAGGGAGCTGAGTCTTCCTCTCCAGTTTGGTTCCTGCTGATAAATGCCACTCCCCACCTGGGGACTGGAGTTTATATACTGTTTCAGGAAGGGTGGGGCAGTGCCCCTCACCCCAGGGCCTGCATAGCCTAAAGATCAAAGTGCCTGGTGGTGCTGGGCACCCAGCCCCAGGGTAACAATACCCGTCTGTTCTTTGTACCACTGTCATCAATACCACAAGGATGAGGAACCACCAACTGGAAGCCCCCACCCTTATTCAGTGTGGAGGCTCCAGCCAGCTCTGCTGCCTGGCTGCCCCTGGACTGACCAAAGCAGGGTGCGGCCCAGCTTGTTTGGGGGGATGATCTGAGGGGCTCTAAGTGCCCCCTCTGAGGACCTGATGAGAGCTACAAGTCTGGAAAGCAGGGAAGGCACTCGTGCCCTTTTCATGCCAGGTGGGATAGGAGGGAGGATAGGAAGCTCCTGCTCTCGGTGTGGGGTAAGCTGGGATGCTCTACCCAGTGCACTGCCTCCTGCCCTGGCTTAGAAGCAGTACCTAACCTGCCCTGGGATCTGTTCTCACAGCCCCAAAAGGCGGAAGATACATTTTGTTTGTTTTAGAAAACCACCTTTGTTACTGTTTTTTTAAAAGGTACAACCTCAGGAATGTTTGTTTTTTCATGAGCTCAGCTACAGACAAGCAGATCCCATGAGATCCATCACTATCACACTTTCTTTTCACTCTGGTGCAGGAGGAAAAGACACAGGAACTGAGGTATTAGCATCCAGAATGACTTTGTGCTTCTAGCATTCGGTTCTCCCAGGAGTTGTCTTTCCTCTCAAGTTAGAAACTCCACAGCTCTCACATCCCTGCTGTGACCTTCTGTAGTCTCTTCCACCTGGGGAGGACCTATGACCCTCACTCTCATGAAGACCTCCTACCACTCATCTCTTGCTGTTGGCAGGTCCCACCTAACAAGGAAGCACTTGGGCTCACTCACACATGGACAGGTTTGGGGCCTCAAAAGATACTGTTCTGTTGGGGCTGGGGAGATAGCTCAGCAGAATAAGCACTTGCCTGGCAAGCGCAAGGGCCTGAGTTTAATCCCCAGTTCTGCCAAAAAAAAAAAAAAAAAACCCCACTGTTGTGTCAATCATCAAATACTTCTGGATCTTGGGAAGATTCCCCTAGGATACTAGTTTATACAGACAAGAGTGAGAAGAGGAAGTAAGTAAAGAGGGGGAAGAAAGAGCCAAGGGGAGGGAGAGTCCCCGTAGCCTTTGCTTTTAAGTCTGTTTATCCTTGTTTTATATTGATGCTTCTTCACTCTACATCTGTGTACTTGGAGTTCAAGGGTTCTATCTCATCTCAGATTTCAAAAGGATGAAAGGGACAGAAACTAGTGCTCCTTTCTGACAGCTTCATTTCTTATGGGGAAGGGTTGGAAGAATGCAGGAGGCCTCAAGTTCTGTCCAGCAGTTATAATTCTGACCTTCTTGTTCCTTCAATAATTGTTCGCAGACACTGCTTAAAAACATCTTCAAAAGGACTCGTCAGCAGACAGTTCTGCAAGAAAGGAAAGGACTCAGGTTTAGAGGGGAGGTGCCTGTCTCTACCCTGGGGAACACTTAGTGGGGGACTCTGATGATAGCCGCTGGGCTCAGGACTGATGGGGAGATGCAAGGGCTGACCTAGGGGGTGGATGGAAGAACTAGGAGAAGAATAAATCCTCTTAAATGTAAACTGAGAGGCTAAAAGGCAGAGTGTTTTAGGGAAGTTGAAATTCCTGACAGGCAGGAGAACCTGGCCTCGGTCAGGAAGATGTTCCAGGAAGGGATATTTGTGCTTACACACCCAAGGACAGTACATTGTAAATTATCAGCTTAGGGCACCAGCTAGCTATGTAAGACCCTCTCACAGCTCTGTGACTGGGGGGTGCCTGTGTTTGTGTACTGCCCTTGCGCTGAAACCACAGACAAAGGAACCCATACAGCCTTCAGGCAATCTGACATTAGGGTAAAACTAAGCCCTTGAACTGAAGCTACTCGTTAGGGAGAGAAGGGCAGGGAGATGGCTCAGTAGAATAAGCACTTCTCTGGCAAGCACAAGGGTCTGAGTTCAATCCCTGGTTCTGCCAAAAAAAAAAAAGGAGAGAAAAGGAAGGGCCATACCCCAAAGGACTGTCCGGTCCCCTCCTTTGCCAGCCCTTATACTCACCTCCACCTGCTCATGCTTGGCATCCAGGAAAGGACCAAACTGCACAGGAGCCCAAGGGAGAGAAAAAGGTAGCAGAACGAATCAATGGCATGCTGCAAACACTTGACAGTTTCTCCCAGTTGTTCTCTGCCCAGGTCTACCTATCCTTCCAAAGCTACCAGAGAGCCTGGAGACAGGCAGCAGGTGTGGGGAGGGGCACCTGGCTAGATGGAACAGGCTCCCAGTGTTCCACAACCTGGACCACCAGCCCAGGACAAGCTTTCTGTTTTCCAAGGCTTAGAAGGGCAAGTGAGCACCGTTGCTAACAGAGTGCAAAAAGATTGGTTTAGAAGCTGGAATAGTGAGGTGGAAGACCTCTGTAAAATCAATTAAAGGGCCACAAAAACATTAGGCATTGAGATTTATCAAAGGCCTTAGATGGTGTACTGCTCTCCAAGATGCAGATTAAGATCTAAAAAAAAAAAAAAAAAAAAAAAAAAAATGCATGCCTGCAAAATCCCAACACTCAGGAGGCTGTGGCAAACAGACTGCCATGAATTTGAGGCCAGCCTGGAACTTGGGCTACATAGTGAGTTTAAGGCCAGCCTAAACTATGCAAGTCTTTTGAGTTTTTTATAAGCCTGATGTTTCCCAAAATTCAGAACAGCATTAAGATCCTAATTTAAAGCCAACTCCCCAGTTTTCCCACTGCTGCTCCCCCACACAGGGTCCCAGGGGGCCCCTACCAGGACGCAGACATCCGGTTGGTCACGGTTGATGATAGAGATCAGGTCAAGCAGGGGGTCGTATGTGATGCTATCAGATGTGGTGTATGGCCCGCAGGCGACTAGGACCATGGTTTGCTCAAAACCTAAGAAAATATTGCCAGGTCCTGATTAGAGGAATACAGGATGGTGGGAGAAGGGGCCATTTAGGAAAGAGCCATGGAATCCATCATATGGAGATTCCTTGCATGCAACTCTGGGAATCCAAGATGATGAAGCGCTTACCCCAGCCCTCTAAGAACATGCTGCCAGGTGGAGGATCAAGCCAGTGTGCTGACGACAGAGCTGCAGTGGCAGTCAGGAGGTGTTTACTAGGATGAGACGTGCTCCTCTGGGAGCAGGGGCAAGGCAGGGCACAGGAAAGCACCAAGCTTTGAGGGCAATCAAAATTAGGGACTGTGTGGTCCTCCAGTGTGGTGGGAGATTAGGAAGGCAGGCTGGCCCAAAAGGCCAGGGAAGGGGCCTTCGGAATGCTGGGCATGTGCTGTTCTTTCCTGCTTCAGCTACAGTCTTGGTGGAGCTGGAACTCAGTGACTAGGCTTCCCCTAATAAAGGGCTGGCACAGGCCCAGCTTGGGGCTCTCACACCCCCTTCTCGGCTCTGGAGTCTTGAGGTACACCATCCCCAAACAAGAGACAAGCCAGGGCTGACCTGGTCCAGTTGAGTAGCCCAGCTGACATAGCTAGGGAATCCCTGCTACTTGGACACGAGAGCTGCCAGACCCGTGCCCTGGTCCTAAGCCTAAGTGTCTAGTTCTTGTCCAGTTTGAATACCTTGATTGCCCTGAAGAAATGCTTATTTTAAATTAGTTCTAAGCTAATTTCTGGCTTGTCTTTTTTTTTTGGTAGAACTAGGGATTGAACTCAGGACCTTGTGCTTGCCAGGGAAGTGCTTATTCCATTGAGCCATCTCCCTGGCCCTTTTGGATTTTTCTGTTTTTTTAAAAATTTCTGTGTAGATTATAACAACAGAAAAATGCAAAGATCTCTGGCTTAACACACAGGTGTTTTAGCTCCTTATCACTGCTTTAATAGATTATCTCAAATTTAGTGGCTCACCACAAATATATGATCTTGATAGTTCTTGGGAGAGAAGTCCTAAAATTGAGATCTCAGGAGGCCCACATCCCATCTGGAGTCTAGGGGAGAATTGGTGCTTTCACTCTTTCCAGCTTCAGAGGCCGCCTGTGTTGCCTGGATCCTCTTTCTAATCTGCAAAGCCACAGCCTGACACTGCTAGTCTCTCACACTTGGGGCTCCCTCTCTGCCATCCTTTTTTATAAGCAGCCATGTGATGACATTTATTCCACCTGGATAATCCAGGATAATCTCCCCAGCTCAAATCTTTAACTTACAAATACAAACCAAGTTGCCTTTACCATATAAAGTAACATATTCATGGGTTCCAGGGTTGAAGGAGGCACTGTTCAGTCTACCACAGTGGTAACACCATGAACCAGGACAGAGTGTTCAGGAGGAAGGGAAGCTTCATGTTTCTAGGTTGGGGCATAAAGTTGTTTGGTCTGAGGTGCCTATAGGAGATGTAAGCCCCAGAGGACACAGAAGTGTTGGGACAGTGAAGTCTTCCTCCTCTTTTTTTTTTGTATTTACTACAGGGTCTACAGAGTCTCATTACACAGATCGGACTCCTAGTGATCCTCCTGTTTTCAGCCTCCCAAGCGCTGGGATTATAGGCATGTGCCATTACTACCACCATGCCCAGTCTTAATCACAGTCTCAGCATACCCCAGGGATGGGGCTGGCACAGCACACTGGGGATCAAACTCGGGTCCCTGTGCCTGTCTAAGCAGGTGCTTAAAATGCTGAGCTACCTGGCCGGTCTGAAGTTCCCTTCTTATTCTATATCTATACTTCCAGAAGCTTCCTCAGTACACAGCTCAAGCTTGTGGCACCTCAGCCACATGCATTTCATTATTTGAAGTTGATCTAGTGTCACCATGCCACCTTTGCCTCCATACAGTTATTTTTGATATACAGTACAATGTCATAAGTCTCTACATTTCATTCCTGATTCTAGGTCAGCTCCATGAATGACCTCACGCTGTAGATGTGTATAGCGTGTCGATAGCACATTAGCGCTGGTATCTACAGCCATCTATGTGAAATACTTCAACATGAAGTATTTCACTGTGCTCACAAGTAACTAAGGTTATTTTGAAGCAAGATTTGTCAAAACTTCTTTTTTCCTTTTCTGATCTATATTAGTTCCACATAGCACTAAGTTTTCCTTTATAGACATTCTTTTTAGACAAACTTTTTATAGTAAAGTAACAAGAGTTGCAAAAAGTTGCAAAGATAGTACGCAATTCCTGTATCTTTCATCCAGGATCCCTTAACATTAACATCATGTAACCATGGTACATTTGTTGGAATTAATACAAGTATGTAACTGTTAATAAACTCCTGGCTTTATTCAGACATCACAAATTTTTTCTACCAATGCCCTTTTCTCTTTTAGGATCTAAACTAGAATGCCAATAAGCTTTTTTTTGGCGAAACTGGGGATTGAACTCAGGCCCTTGCGCTTGCCAGGGAAGCATTTATTCCACTGAGCCATCTCCCCAGCCCCAATAAGCTCTTTTTTAAAGTACACATCAGCCAGATGCAGTGGTGCACACCTGAAACCCCTGCACTCAGGAGGCTGACAGGAGGACTGCCTTTAGTTTGAGGCCAGCCTGGACTGTAAAGTGAGTTCAATCCAGCCTACATTACAGAATGAGACTCTGTCTCAAAAATCAAAGCCAACATTTTTCTTTTTCAAAGCAACTTTCAAACCCTACTAAACAGAAGTCTTTGAAGGTGAGAACACTTATACTGCTCACAAAGCTCAAACCTATTGGCTTTTTGTCTTGAGATAGGTTCTCACTATGTAGCACAGGCTGGCCTCACTTTTTTTTTTTTTTTTTTTTTGGTAGAACCAGGGATTGAATTCAGGCCCTTGCACTTGCCAGGGAAGTGCTTATTCTGAGCCATCTCCCCGCCCGTCTGGCCTCACTTTGTAGCCTAGGCTGGCCTCGAACTCACAGTGATCCTCTTGCCTTAGCTTCTTAAGTACTGGGATTACAGGTGTACAGCACCAATTCTACCTCCCAAGGCCTTTTTGACAAAGGGCCAGGAGGCCACCACCAATTGGTTGTGTCTATCCTGCTTAGCCAGGTCACTCTGAAGCCGCTTCTGCAGCTTTTCTGGGCCTATGGATCTTTATTCCTAAAACCTAGTCCACCACCCTTGCTGTGGGCAAAACAATTTTTGAACAAAAACTTACCTTCATCCTCTTCAGTGGGCTCATAAAAGGGAAGCGGCACACCCTTAAAACAAAACAAAAAAAAAGCTCAACTAAGGCCTTGCACCAGTCACTAAGGAAAGGGTGAGGGCCAGTGGGGGCCTTAGCAGTACACTGTGGAAGGACTGAAGCGGGTGAGCAAGGGGAGGGTGGGCCTCTGCCTCATTCTGTGGAGCTAATGGACAAAAGGACCTGCAAAGTGTTCAAAGCACCAAAGCAGTCCAGGCCATAGGTGCTCACTGATGAATTCTCTCCAAACACCTAGGAACAATCGAGAGCAAAGCAAATGCCTAAAACATCTGCATGCTTCCAGGCAATCATGGGAGAGGAGTGTCCTCCTACGTCAATCCCCAGAAGTCTATTGCCTAGAGCAGGGACAGGTCAACTATGACCTAGCTAAGTCTGCCTATAGCCTGTTTTATATAGACTTTTACTGGAATTCACCATACTTGTTTACAAATTATCTGTGGCTGCTTTTTACTACAGTGGCAATTTCATCACTCAAAAAGGACTGCAAAGCTTAAAATATTAACTGGCCTTTTACAGAAATAGTTAATGTAGAGCCTGGAGATTGGTTCTCACTCTACTGATAGAGAATTGACTGACTCTACAGTCAGTCTACGAATAAGAGAACTGACTGACAGGCATTTAGCTGCTGCTGGTGCTGCAGTCCTCTAAACTCAGCTGTTTTGGAGGCTGATGCAGAGGGATTGCAAATTCAAGGTCTGCCTGGACAACTTGGTGAGACTTTGACTCAAAATAAAGAATTTAAAGGGCTGCAGATATAGTTCAGTGGTAGAATGCTTGCCTAGTATGCGGGTCCTGGAATTTCCAATAATGCAAAGAGACAGAGAGAGAAAAACAAAAACGCGAAACAAGGCAAAAACAAAACACAGAACAAAATAAAACCCAAAGCCAAAAGCAAAACAAAACAAAAAAAACCCAGAGCATACAACCTTAAAAAGGACCAGTTCTTAGGTGAAAGGACTGTACAGATTGTGCCTGAAGCCACACAGGAGGGGAGGGTCACCCTGTACCTCATAGAGTTTGGTGGCAACAAGTTTTCTACCAGTGATGTTGATCCCTTCCATAATTACAACCTGAAAGATAAAGAGACAAAACAGGGCAGCTAACCAAGGGAGTTAAATGAGAAGTCTGGAAGAAATTATTTTGATTAAGTATTTTGTAACTCTAAACTTAGGGCATCTTTGTGGAGAATAAATTAAGGGGGGGGGGCTGCATTAGCAGTAACAATTATGTTCTCCATGAATGACCTAATGCACACAGCAATCCCATGAGGTAAGAATCTTCATTCTCATCTCATAGGTGAAGCGCCTTGAAACAGCTATACATGTGGGATGGAGCTGGGATCTGAACCTACAGTGTCAGATCCCACAGCTGCCATCAGCACATATAGGGCAGAACCGGGGTACCCGCTGGGGTGTCCCCGACCTGCATCTCACAGTGTCAGAGAAGGGAACAGAGATGCCCACAGCACCCCACAAGTGCACATTTGCTCCCCAGCTTGGCCTCTTTTGATCTCACCTGTCCAGGAAACAGAGAATACTCCTTGAGCTCAGACAGATCCACTGGAACCTGAGCTCCAGATGAATGTTCCTGGTCTCCCTCAAGAATCACTGACTTGCTGTTTAGCTTCCCATTACTGTCACAGCCAATCTGGCCTAGCAGGGTGACAGGCTCCTGTCAAGGGAGGGTGTCACATAAGAATGAGTCTTTGGGACAGGAGTGCAACATCTGCAGTCAACAGGAGGCACAGCACACACATACACATCTCCCACCCTTGCCATGCATGCGCTTTTTCTTTCAGGCTGTCCCTTTGGCCCTAACATGACACAGCACCGCTACTGATGTCACAGAGAACACCTCAAGCATCTGTGCACCCAACTGTGGATCACATGAGCTCATGTGTGCAGGGTCCCCCCACAAAGCCCCGGGAAGCTTTCACTTAACAGCAGCTCACATTTAGTGAACCTACTAACTAGCAGGCACCATTATAACAGCTGAAATGCATTCATTCACCTGATCCCCATAGCTTCAGGATGGGGACTGCTGAAACCATTTACAGAAGGGGAAATGAGAGGCAGAGGCAAGATATTTTAGTCAAGTTCAAACAGTGGGTGATCTGAAGCCCACAAGTTTGATCACAGGGTCATACTTTAGCCACATATCACACTGCCTTGTAAGAGGAAGTTCTTTGGGTGGGAGATACAGCTCAGCGGCACAGCACCTGCCTGGTAAGCATGAGGTTATGAGTTCGATTCCTAGTTCCAAAAAATGAGGAAGTTCTTCATTTCACTGAAAGTCTCCTTTTCAGTGGCTTCCTCTCTTCTGTTCCTACTCTTGGGCACAGACAAAAGGAATCTACCCTTCCTCACAGTATTATACCTCCCTGTCCATCTCTAGGACTTCCTTCCAATTCCTCCAAAACCTCCTTAGATGAGAAAGTTTGGCTGATCTTCTGGTCACCATGGATCTACACCACAGTGACAGAGACCAATAGGGCAGAGACCCTAGAAACCCTTTGCCTGCTGCTGTCCTTGTCCTAGATGCCTTTTATCTCAAGCAACACTCTAGGGCTTCTGGCTCTGCCACAAGGGCAGTGAGATCTGCAGTATTTGCTTATGGGCAATACCCTAATCCAAGCAGGAAGAAAATAACTCTCCTCACAAAACCAGGGAGGGCTGGGAATGGTGGCCATGATCCCAGCATTGGGAGGCTGAGGCAGGAGGATTACTGCAAGTCTGATGCCAGCCTGAACTACATAGTGAGACCTTATCTCAAAAAAATAAAAACAAGCCGGGCGTGGTGGCGCATGCTTGTAATCCCAGCACTTGGGAGGCTGAGGCAGGAGGATTGTTGTGAGTTTGAGACCAGCCTGAGCTACAAAGTGAGCTTAAGGCCAGCCTGAACTGCATAGTGAGACCCTGTCTCAAAAAGACAAAAAAAAAAAAAAAAAAAAAAAAAAAAAAAAACAAAAAA
>PVKA01032363.1:0-25374 GCA_004027165.1 Ctenomys sociabilis
CAATATTATGAGACTCAGGTGAGCTCCAAATTTTCTGAGCAAGGAGATTGTGGAGCCACAGAGGAAAGAGATTGAAGTTCTATAGTGTGCCTTGGGAGAGTCACATGAAGAGAAAACTTTCTCTCAGGCTCTCACAGAGAGCAATCTGGTCAAGCATTGGCCGTGACTCATCCACATGGATGACACAGACAAAGGAACTGATTAGTATTATTGAAGTAGGAAAGTCTTAATTTTAAAAAGAATTAAAAAATTAAAAAAAAAGAATTAAAATTTTAATCTACTTAGAACATGAAAACTAATAGATTAAATCATATACATTGGCTTTAGTGCAAAAATAAAATCCTATTCTTCCTTCATTCTTAGTCTTTTTTCCTCCAAAAATTATTTTACTTGGTTTTCTTAGTAAGTATATGTTTAGCCAATATTTGTGCTATTAATTTCTCAAATGTACAGACTACTTACTAAAGTTCTAAACATCTCTTACACAGCCCCATCAACCAATTCTACCTATTTTTTATCCAGATATTATTTGTCTGATAATTGCTTATTTATTAGGACCATGCACACATTTTTTAAAGTCCAGTAGTAATCTGTGATTACCTTGCTTCTCTTAAATAATTGTTTTCTTTTTGCTTGATGGATAAGTTTTTTGCTCTTCATCTGAAAAATCTTCATAGAAATTTGGTTTAACTCTCAGCAGCCCACTCCTGAGCTCTGAGGAAGCTTGCCTTCTTTTGAGCTACCCGATCTTTCTTCTGGGCAAGGGACATTTTGGGATGGTTCCACCTCTTCTTTTTAACTTTTCTCTTTGGCTTCTTTTTGTAGACTGGATTCTTTCATATGGCAACATAACTTTTCTTATACATCTCCCCCATCATGTCTGGAGTTACATTGTCCTTTATGTTCTGAGAGAACCATTTCTTTTAAGTATCTTCATCTTCTTCCATTGGGTAATGCATATAATTTGTGACATTCTGACCCACTGTGTGCTTCTGATGTACTTCTGCATTGAACTCCTTGCTTTCAGAATGATAATCAGGGAATCATTTGATACTGTGAGGAATAGAAAAGCCTCCATCCACAGCACCTTTTAAGGCTCCAAAAACTTTATTGACAGCTAGGCAGGCACTGTACCACTGAACTATGTCCCTGGACCTTTTTTTTTTTTTGGCAGAACTAGGGGTTAAACTCAAGCCCTTGAGCTTGCCAGGAAAGCATTTATTCTACTGAGCTGTCTCCCTGACCCAACTGAGACATCTTCCTGGCTCCCCTGGACCCTTCTTAAATATTTTTTATTAATATTTTTTACTTGTCTTTATATATATATATATATATATTATACTCTTTATCAGAAATCTTAATGGGTAACAGTGACCATATCCTCCCATCTGTCCTGTATCTTTATGCTCACACTAACTACCTTTACTTTTACTTTTGAGTGAGTTTTCCACTACCCTTCTGTATGCTAGGTCTATAATTTCATTGATTTCATGTTTTCCTCCTTTAGGTTAAACTCTTTGTTTTGTGGGTGTAATGATCAGAATAATCCCTAAGTAAATTTTATAAACTTGGGTGGATTCATCTAAGATCATCTTATATATACATACTTGAATGATAGAGTGAACATAAAATTAAAGATCATAAAGAATTTTCCATCACAGTGCAGATAATTTTGCTTCTCTATTACTTGCTTCTCCCTCTTTTTTAATGATTGCCGTATTATGGTATTTCTAGATGGCAGCATTGGACTGATTCTCTTTGGTCCTTTCTTTCTTGGAGGCTTTTTCCTTTCCCCTTGGAATTGTTAAATTTTGTAGTGATGTACATACGAGTTGTGTTGCTAAACATCACTCTCAAGTGATTTTACACTTTTATTCACAAGTGCTGTCCATGTCCCCTGGAACTTGCTCTGAACTCATGACTACTTGTCTTAAATAAAGTCATACTACACTGACAAAACTTACATAAGTGATGCTATTAACTTCTGAGGATAGATCATAGAAGACTTTCTACCTTGCCACTTTTGCTCTTAAAAAGCTCCAGCTCACTTTCAGTGCCTAGATACCTTAGTTTTCTTTAAATGAATGCCAGATGTGGGAGACATACAGATTTTCAGATTGAAACCCTGAGGCTCAGTCAGGGTTTCAAGGTCATACTAGCCCAAGTGCCATAGACAGAGGTAGAGTAGATTGTATTTGGTTCCAACTGCCATCTGTTTGGGTCACTTCCAAACATTCAAATCTCCCCAGAGCAGAACCCAGACTTTGTGAAACAAAAGTCAGCTGCCTTTACTGTGCAGTCTCAATTCCTAACCTGAAAAATTCATGAAATAATAACATGGCTGCAGGCTTCTCCTACTGACTTTGGAATTATTTGTTATGCAGTGATAGATTCACTGCTGTAACACTAGATATATTTCTTTTTTTTCTTCAACATTCCTAACACTCACCTCATTTCAATCAGAGCATCTTGAAATATTTTTTTGTATTATTTACTTTATAATTTTCTCTCTTCAGTTTCTGGAAAGATCTTTTACTTCTTAGTTAAACTGTATCACATTATACCTCTTACTAAAATTTTATTAGTCATACTTTGGATCTCTCTGAAATGTCCTTACCTCTTCTTGTCATTTCTCTTACATTTATAACAATTTCCTAATTTAAATACATAAGAAAGATCCTATGACTTTGACTTTGATTCTTTAAATTGATTTTTGCATTTTCAAGAGTCATTTTGTTCAGACTTTTTCTTACTTTTCCATTGTTTCTTTTTATAATAGCCTTCTTTTATCTCATATGTGAAGTGTCTTTAAAACTTTCTGAGCTACTAATGTAGTTTGTGTGGGCTGCCATAATAGAATCCTATGAAGTGAGTTCCATTACGTTGAGGGTTTCAACAGGTGAATTTTGGGAGATACCAACAGCCCTTCGCATTAAGCCACTGACCCCACATTCCAAACCCATGTCTTTCTCACATGCAAAATAAATTAGTTGTATTTCAACAATCTCAAAAGTCTTAATTCATCTGAGTATCAACTCTAACCAACAGGTTATCTAAATATCTTTTAATCAGATATGAAAGAGAATTGAGATAAAATTCATATTGAGGCAAATTTCTCTTCAGTTGGAAACCTGCATAATTCAAACAAATTACGCTTCCAAAATATAATGGTGAGACGATAAGATAGGCAGTCCCATTCCAGATGGGTAAATATACAAAGGTAAAAAGAAATAAAGGATCGTAGGTAAATTACAGCTGCAAGATAAGCTTCATGAGATCATAGAACTGGAGAACAAACCTCTGTTTTGGTGTTCTGTTCTCTGGGTTTATTGGGTCAGAACTTTACCCTTCTTGAACTTCTTGTATAGAGACCCTGCTCTGAGTCTCCACTTGAAAGGGTGCATCCTACAACCTTGGTCAGAGGCCCAATGCTTGCGGATTTGGGTGATCTCACCCTAATGACTCTGGGTGCTTCTCCCTTGGCACTAGCCAAAGACCTTCTACTGTGTTGAAAAGAAGGCAGCGACTCCCCCTTTGAACACTAGGAAGCAGCCCTGAAGATTCTGAATTATTTTTGGGATTACTCCCACTTTGCTGAAGAATAGTACACATTCTCAATTGAATAAATCTATCATCCTATCCTTAAGCACAACTAGTGAGACCCTTTCTTGGATACTTTATTTCCTTTCCCTTCATTTGAACTGATCTCTGGGTGGGGTGGCTGACTAAATCATGGTTCACACACACACTAATCTTATCAGAGAGACACTTAGCCACATCCTTAGGGGTGTTTCCCAGACACGGGTTCTCACTTTTGTATAAAGGATAGGCAGAGGATTTTTCAACTATTTAAGGTATGTTTGTCTTTAGGATAACAATTATACTTTTATATCATTTTTTTTTCACAGTCTACTTTTTTAAAAGGGCGGCAAGTTTTACTTCTAACACTTTGCTTATAAGTTGCATCAGCTGAAACAGAAAAGCAACCCATGATTTGGTGAGATGAACTGCAAGCCTTCCACATGTGTGGCTGGACTTAGGTTTTGTTTTCTTAAGGTCTAGGAATTGTTCCCCTGAAAAGAAGTGCACAGTAGTGATGAAACAATCAATTCTGTAGAGATGGTGTGTATTCAAAAATGTTGGGGATGAGCAGGGTCTCATAGGAAGAAGATAAGACCTTCTAGAGAGATGCTGGCCTACAGTGAGGAGGGGCATTCCAGGCAGAGGGAGTTCAGCAGACAGGACAGCCATCCAGGCCAAAGCCAAGCCCAGACAAAGTCACGTTGACCTAGTGAAGGACAAGATAAGATGAAGCCTGGTACTGATGATTAACAGAAAGCCAGAGTCAAGGACACAGATATGATGCCCCAGGCCAGGGCTCTGCTGGCCTGATAAACAAGGGTTCCATACTGAGCTAGTGGGATCATCCTGTCCAGTAATGTGACAGTACTGGATACAGAGATAGCCAATAATACCCAGCCTCTACTCATAGCCCTCTGAAATGTACCTCTCTTCTCCTTGTACTTCATCCTAGGAAAGTTATACCCAGTGGTATTTGCAAAAGTACACTTACTGTACACTTTGAGTTTCTATAGACCCCCATCTAGGCAAAATCTCCTGTTTATTACTGCATGGGCTGACCTTATCTTGGCCCAGCATGGTCTGGGTTGTCATCACTTTTGTGTGTAAAAGGCCCTAGGCACAGCCTCCCCATGACTACCGCTTCAGGTCTCCTCCTAATATCAGGAATGGTCTGGTTTTCATTAACAGTAAGTGATCTTGGTCATTTCTTTCTTGCATCTCCGCCTTATAGTTATTTTTGGGTTGAGAAAAGAGCCCATTAGATAGAAACTAACAGTGTTTGCAAATTTTGCTTTCTACATGTTGGAGTGTGAACCCAATCTAGCCAAGTTATTTACTATTAGAGAACAAAGATCACCTTTTCTATACTGTCTAATGATGTCTGGTTTCCATCTGAGGCCTCATCCAAATTTATGTCAGAATTCTGTTCAAGATTACTTAGGTATTCCCTACAAACATAGAGACTTTTCTTATACCTGTCATTTTTTCCTGAGCCATCACCAGAATTGCTTTCAAAGGTTCCTTTCCAGTAATATAAGATTTTTCTTGGTTGTATGTCTACACTCTCCTCCCCTTTACATACTATTCAGTTCCAAAACTGTTTCTACAGCTTTAGATATTTAAGTATGGAAGCATAAATTTGTATGTGAGTCAGAGATTTTTAGGGAAGCAGACTGGTAGAGAGATTTATAAGGATTAGCCCACACAAATACAGAGGCAGGGAGTACCACAATCTCCTCTTCACATGTTGGATGTCAGGTAGAACCTGGTGTAAATTCCAGTCTCAGCTTGGTGGGCCAAGAACAGCAGGGCAATGGTTCAAGTACTGGTTGGAGCCAAAAGGCAAGACCAGGTGCACCAATATCCGAGGATAACAGACAAAGACATCTTAGCTGAAACTGGGCAATTGGCCTCACTCCTCCTTTTATTCTATGCAGGCTTTAAATAGGTTTGATGAGGACCATTTTCATGTTTGAGAGTAATCACTCTAACTCAGCCTCTGGTTGAAGTGCAAATACTCTTGTAGCCTCATCCAGAAATACTGTTCTACCATTGTTGAGGCATTCTTTAGCCTAGCTGAGGTGATGCATAAAATGAACCATTACAGAAATCATTATGAGTTTAAAAGTTCTGATTTATTCTATGAATTACTTTAGTTCCCCTTTTCCTGATTTATTGTCATTTATTCATTTATCCAGTTCTTTTGCTTTAATCTTGTAGATTTTTTTTTCTTAAATTGATTATTTCATCCAGTAGAATACTGCCTGAGAGCTCTGAGAAGCTTGTTTACAGGTAAGATTTTTTTCTTAAATACATGAGATGGTATCCTAATTGTTAGAATGCAGAGGTATTTTTACAAAGGCATTCTGATTCTTTGGTAAATTTTTTTCCAGTTCCTTGTAGTGGGTCTGATGCTTGCTTACAAGACATTTTCTTTGAGGAGGTGAGATTTGGAGTCTGTTTTAGGTAGTATTTTTAAGCTACTCTGCCTGTTTTCAGTTACATATCATACAACTTTACAAAGTGATCACAGTCATAGGTGCTCCAACCAAGAACCTGGAGCACAGTCAGCCCAACTATATTAAGGTGCTTTTCATGGCCTTTTAAATCTTCTGCCTCTTGCCTTTTGATGACATTATTATCACTAATTGTTGGACTTCCATTTTCATGTGTAAAATCACACTGCATGTATGCTAATTTTCCTGTTTTTAAGCAGAATAATTTTCCAAACAAATAGATGTGAATGTTGAGAAAAAATGACCTCTCAGTGCATGAGGCAAAGACATCTAATTCTGGTTTCTTTTCTCAAAAAACCTGGTCTGAAGCTCCTGACATAACTATCTCTGCTTTCTATTCTGCTCTTTACAAGTTATATTCTCCTTTGCCTAGTCTCTTAACTATATTCAGAGTAATTCCTGTTCTTCCATGAGTGATGTTTTTGAGTTTGGCAGCTTTATTTCAAATGGGTATGGCCTTGGCCCAGTAAATTATGATTCCAGGAAAAGAATAGAAACAACACTGGTAGTCAAAAGGACTGGCTCTGGCTACAGACTGGATTGTGTGGTACTTCACTATTGCCTAAAGTTTCAGCTGGATTTGAGTTAATGCATCTACTGAAAGCCATACTTGGGATTCCAGGGATTATAGACTTAGGGAGACTTGTACTATCATTTTACATTTTCCTACACTCCCCAAATAATTTGTTAGCAGATGACAAATTATCTGCATTTTCTCTCCAATAGAACAGTCTCCATCTGTAGCTGTCAAAGTTCCAGATTTTATTTACTCCACTGAGCTGTGTTTATGTTGACGAATGAGTTCACTTTCATACAAGGAAATTTTGATATGCCACCTTCTTTGTTTCTGTTGCACATAAGTGCATGACTTCATCAAACTCAGCGAGATTATTTATTAGTGGTTTAATATGGCAAAATTGTTTATTTTTTATTGCAGAGCGTGTTTTAAACAGCAAAGACTATAAAACACATGATCGAATCTCTAAATAAAATTTTGAAAAAAAAGATTTCGAATTGTGACCATGATCACTCACTCAGTATACATATAATGCTCAAAAGAGTTTCACTGGGTTTGTGTAAGGTCCACAGTCTTGTGGTGGTTTAGTTAGGCAGGGACAAACTTGCACAACATCTGATGCTGTCCTAGACTGTCATGTAAGAAGAACTGCTATGATTTCTGTTGTCCCAAACAAGACAAAATGGGCCTTGCCATAGTTTCCTATACTGATTAGAGACTTAGATGTAAGGGGCACTTAGATTTTACTGTCAAATGCTCAACTTTCTGGTTATTGAACAAAACAACTACAGCCTTTCTGATTACTGGGCTATAGTGTGAGAGGTGGCTTGTATTCCTTTAGTTCATGGCCCCATATACTTTAAATCCGATTAACACCAGGGTCTTTCACTTCAAATGGAAATGGTTTTAGGGTCATCGTTATAATCAGTGCTCATCATTATTTTTAAATTCCTTTGCATCTGCTTGGCTTTTGTTCTGCTTCTTTCAACAGACCAGCAGAAATCAACTGTACAATTATTTAAGCTATCCCATATATGTGTGTGTGTGTATATATATATATATATATATATATATATATATATATATATATATATATATACATTTTTTTCCTTCTGTTTTCCTTTTCCCCATCCCACTTGTTCTTTCCCTTTGAACAGACTCTTCAGTCTTCACAGTATTTATTGCACCTTTCAGATTTTATTTACTCTTTCAGTTTCTTTCACTAGGGAGACAATATAATGTTTATATATGTGGGTCTGGTTTATTTCACTTATGAATATGGTCTCTAGTTACATCCATTTACCTAGGAAAACCTTGATTTTTATCTTTTTTCAGAGCTGAGTAATACTCTATCGTAAAAGACGCCATGTCACTTTCATCCATTCCTCCATTGATGGGCATTTGGGTAGTTTTGAGGATCTACCTATGAGAAATTGTGCTGCTGTAAAAATGGGTGCACATATATCTCTGTGGTAAGATAGTTTCAGTTCATTTGGAAAAGTACTCAGGAGGGGAAAAGCTAGGTTGAATAGGTGCTCCAATCTTAGCTTTTTGAGCAATTTCCACAGTGATTTCCATAGTGATTCTACAAGTGTGTGCTCCAACCAAACATACTTTGATAAGGTCATCATCCTATTGGCAAAACAACAGACCTGAGAATCAATGGAACAGGTCACAAGATGCAGGCACACAACCAACACACTCGGCCATCTTATCTTTGACAAAGGGGCCAAACTTGTTCACTGGAAAAAAGGCAGCCTCTTTAATAAATGGTGCTGGAAAAGGATTTCCACATGCTGAAGGCTATAATTAGACCCATGCCTATCACCATACGCTGAACTACAGTCAAGTAGATCAACAATTTAAGTATTAAAACTGAAACATTAGATCTACTGGAGGAGAAAGAAGGTAGAAATCTTAAAGACATACGATAGGTAGAGTTCATGAACAAAACCAAACTGCACAGGAAGTACTTCCAAGAATCAACAACTGGAATCTCATCTTTTTGAAGTTTCTTCATGTCAAAAAAGTCACCAACAATGTAAGAAGAAAACCCACAAATTGGGAAATTTTTTTTAAATCTAATTTGTTTTGATCTAAGAAATTGTATGATTTTATTTCCCCATAGAATTCATTTTAATCAAATCACAACTGATAAATCGGAAAATTCTATCTGAATTAGTTTTGACACCTCTGTTTAGATTTTGGCTCTATGTTTCCCAGAGTCAAGTGTAGGTTAAAAAGAACCTGTCAGGAAGTTCACTTTTTCATTTCAGGTATCTGTGAATTGGACTTCAAAAAAAATCACACTCTTGTTCCAACTGATATTTTAGAGAACTGCTACTACTTGTGTGTGTTTTCGAAATATCAGTTGCCTAACTAACCACTTTAGAAATTGATATTTCAAAAAAGAGGAGTTTTGGTCCGGTGATCAGTGGTTACCAACTGACAAAGAATAAGCACAGCGCATCTAGAATGCATGCCTTTTGGCCTGAGCATTTACTTTAAATTTTGAGTTTTGAAAACATTTATATGAAGCATGTGTGCTGTTTGCCTCAGTCTCCCAAATCTTAGGTTCCATCCATCAGTCATGATTCACATAGGTATATTCTTGTGTAGCCTTATATATAGGCTTTTGAGTTTTTCATAATTGCTTTAGACTTTTTATTTCAATCAGCAAGCATTTTAATTTCAAAATTATTGAAGCCAGAATTTCAAAATTTAGTATCTTCTTTTTTTTTTAGTATCTTCTTTTTATATGTCATCCACTCTGTTCATTCATCTCCAAGAGAAAATAGGAACAGTTTAATCTCTGCATTTTATCAAGCATAGTTTTAATACTACACACTTATTTCTTTGTTAATTCTTCTCCTTATTACATATGATCAATACTAAATTCTACTACTTTTTGCAGTATTTTATTATATTACTTGCAAAATTTTTACCAAACTTGAATCTTAGAAAAGCTCCCAACTCATCTCATGTTTTAGCTCAATTTCATCTTCTATTTCCAATTATTTTTATGTAGCTAAGCTTTATTGATTTTACAACATGTGAATTGTAGAATTTTGTTACTACAATAAATTATTTAAAAACACTTTGTTTAGGGCTGGCCAGATAGCTCAGCAGACTAAAATGCCTGCTTAGGCAGAGCGCATCAGCTGGAGTTCAAGGCCTGGCATGCTCTGCCAGCCCCATCTCTGGGGCACACAGATATGGCCATTGGGACTGGGTATGGTGGCACGGGCCTGTAATCCTGGCACTTGGGAGGCTGAAAGCAGGAGAATCAATACAAGTCTGAACCACGTAGTGAGACCCTGTAGACTCTGCACTAAACACATTAAAAAAATAAAAACACTTTTTTTTCTTTTCTAGAGCAGAATATATTGTTTTAATCTTGTTGTAAAGTCCTTTCATAGGCAGTAAAGAAATCATTTTGTTTTATGCTAGAAATTTCAGTAAAGTTTCTAAGACCAGCTGTATTTCATTCATTTGTAATAAATTTACAGGAAACTCCTTCTTTAGTTTGCTGAAAAACTACAAACTATAACTTTTTATAACTCTAATTTTATGTATTTAAAAAAACAATTTTGTTGGATTTTTTTTCTAAATTTATTGTTTTCTGCTTCCTTAATTTAGTGAATGTTTTTGCCTTCCAAGTAAATATGCCTACTCAGTTCTTGTAAACATTAATTTGTGCAGTGTAATATATACCCATTATTTAGGAAAATTTAGGGAGCTTTGGCAGCAAATACTTAACCATATCTCTCTTACCATATCATTTACAACTAACTTACCATATTATTTACATATTATTTTTTGTGGTACCATATTATTTACAACTAACTTCAGAAAAAAGATTTCTAGCAGATAGTGATTGAAACAAGATATTTCAATTTGTTATCTGTACATCTGATTTAAAGATGCACTTTATCCATAGCTGGACTTCTACTTTTCCATGTTAACTCCCATCAAATGATATGTCATGATCACAGGTAGGTGCTGGGCAAATACACGCCACTGCATCAGGAGGAGGATCACATGGCCAAGGAGAGGAAGATATACACTGTGTATAAATGCATATGTATATATTTATATTATTTATTTTATATTAAGATTTCTGTTCTTTGTTATAATCTAAGAAGATTTATATTTTCTATTACATTCTAAGAAAATTATATTTTTTGTTTTATTCTAAGAATGAACCCAGAAGAAATTAAACCTAAACTGTATATATTTTTTCTCTTAAGACTCATCGGTGCTTTAACCAAGGGAAATGCATGAGGAAATGAATGCTATTCCTATACCTATCCCTCCCAAGAAGGTAATGATGGATTGTTTTTAATGAATGAGGAATGTTAGGGCATAATGTATTTTCTCTTAATCACAATGGCTTTACGTTTTTTTTTTGTGGTACCGGTGATTGAACTCAGGGCCTTGTGCTTGCGGGGCAACTGCTTATTGTACTGAACTATCACCCTGGCCCCACTCTTAATCACAATGGGTCAGTTTCTTTTAACAGTAAGAAAGAAATTATCTGACAGCTGTAGTGGTGAGTCTTCTAGCGTTCTCTGCATGCACCTTGGGAAAGGACTCTGAGTGGGCTGTGTATGTGCATGTCCACATGCGTGTGTGCACAAATGTGTGTGTACATGTGTGTGAAGGTGTGTGAAATGCACAGACTCTTCACATGTTATGTTTGTGAGAATATAGGATCTCTATGTCAGGTTTTCCCTTGCTCCAGAACATATCTTCCTTCTTAAGCGATTGAGTTATGCTAATAAAATAAAGCGAACGAGAGCATGTAAAAGTGTTACTTACTCTCAGGTGTTTGCTTTAACCTGAGCTGCAAAATAAACAAAAAGTGGTAAAATCATAAAATATGAGTTGGTGAGACCCTATATGTGATATAAATTCATATCTTGTTTAATATGTGATATAGTATAACTTTTTTCTGTGACGTAGTATGACTTCTTTCTGACTCCATTTGACATTAATATTATTTTCAATGATATCCAAGTAGTTTTCTGTGTTTTTCAATATCACTCACTATTCCCAGAAAACAGATAAGATATTTGTCTGTAGCTGCCTGCAATTATGTCTAATTCTATTGTCTGGAAGTAATTATAATGGCTATTCAAATATTTGAAAGTAACTGCTCTTTCATTCTTGTTTTTAAAAGCTGAGCTCAATAGCCCATGTTCCTTTAACCTTTTTACATATAAATGTGCTCTGAAGTGTTCTATCTTTCTGTAACACATTAATGTTCATTCATTTTACTTATAAGAATAATTCCAGGACCATGGCATTGAGCTATATGCATTGCTCTGACAACATCATAGCATAATTTTATTCACTATGACTATTAAAAAGCTAAGATAGCTGGGCGTGGTGGCGCATGCCTGTAATCCCAGCACTCGGGAGGCTGAGGCAGGAGGATTGTTGTGAGTTCGAGACCAGCCTGAGCTAAAAAGTGAGCTTAAGGCCAGCCTGAACTGCACAGTGAGACCCTGTCTCAAAAAGACAAAAACAAAACAAAACAAAAAAAAAAAATAAGATAAATAATGAAACTCTAGAGATCATGTTATTCTCATTCCACATTATGAAAACAAATATTAAAGCTTACTTAATTCAATAAAATTTACATTTGTATTGTGTACTAGTTAGGCTTTACTTAGAGGAACAGATATAATATAAGGAACAGAAATTAACACAAGATAAGGAATTGCAAGCCTGGCTTACAACAGTCAGCCACAGAGTGAGATGAGGGAGCGTGCAGAGGGTGTCTGCATGCCTCAGACTGAAGAATTAACTCCCAAGGTCGGAAGCTCACTGCTGTGGTCCGCACAAGTCTCTATTTCTCAGCTAGTGGGTCTACGAGGGGAGACCGAAGAGTCTGAGCTGGAGGCCAAAGAGTCTGAGCTTCAAACCAGGTGACGAAGGCCAAGCTGAATGCGAAGACTAAAGTTCCTCCAACCAAGTGAGGGCGAGCGAGACATCTACCACTGCCTCATCCCCCTTTGTGTGGTCCCTTTTTGCTGGGTCGCTCTGGGGCAGAACCAATTGTGTTCCAGGGTGGAGCCCCCACCAGCCAGAACTGTGCCAGAGTCATGTGGCCAAGCTGACACAGTGTATCAAATATTGGTTGTGTTATTTTCATTACAAATATTAAAATTTTATCTTTTAATCTTTCAGTTTTATGAAACTTTTTTTGTTTAAAATTCTTAATCTTGGAGAATTAACATCTTACTTAATATGATAAAATTGTATCAGAAAGAAACTTTATGTTATGCTGTGTCTTATAAAACACTGGTATGAAATTTGAAACATATGTAGCGTTATCGCTGAAATACATAAGAAACAGAATTTCAATCACCAGAGGACAGAATTTATTTTTAGTTGTTAGAGAACTAGCATTAATTATTAGTTGGCAGCAGTGAACTGTGCTGTATTATTGATGAGACAAATTATATCCCATCTCATTTAACCTTCAAAAAGTTCTTCTAAAGACAATTTTCACATTAGGGATGTGTGAACCAATATTGGACAGTAACCTAGGAACACTCTGACCTCAGGCAGGTCAATTGAATTTAGAGCATGTACTTAACCTTCTACTACTGTGACAAATTTGGACCATGGATATGGATTCAGTCAACTTTTAATGACCTCAGTGGGTGCCCATGTCATTGGTTGCTAGTCCTGGAGTCTTGGTCCCTCCTGGACTGAGGTGGACTCTTATGATATTGAATCACAATTACAAGACAGGAGCTTCTTAGAGCAATGTGCTGTCAACATGCATTCTCTGTGCAATAATAGTTTCACAATGGCAACGGTATTTTCAACATGAGTCTCAGGGACCGGTGACATAGCTCAGCCATCTAAGGCACCTGCTTAGGAAAGCTGAGGAAGAGCACAGGAACTGTGGTTCAATCCTGGGCACCACATGCTTTGACAGTCTTGCCCCCAGGGTGGGCTGAGCCAGCCATGAAAACAGTCTCAAAGACCAATTTTTAGCCAGCGATCACTCAGAATATTAGTTGCACGCACAGTTCTGGAGAATCCAGATTGTCTTTATTCTGGAATTATCTCCTTTAATACTAAGTGGGAAAGGATAGGACTTCTTTTTTTTTTTTTAATTTTAAAAGCTGCCTGCTCATCTCTTTTGTTGTTGTTTATTGCCTTGAAGGGTTGTAAAGATTTTTCCATTTTTGTTTCTAATAAACAGTCACAGCTGGTAAAGCAACTGTGACTTCATATTTTTTCACTTACTTAAATTGTTTCAAGTAGTGTTCCCCAGGCTTGCCAATTGCAGGCAGCTCAAAGAATTATTTTCATATCTATTTTCTTCAAAGTGTTTGCTCTCAGATAACAGTAATGAGCAGTATGTTGAAAGTATGTACTTTATGTAAATGAAAAAGCCTTTCCTAAGGTGTGATAGTGCACATTAATTCTCAACTGCATTTGGTGCGGTCTTGGGTTTATTGTATTATGTTAAGTAAGTTTCAGTTTCAAGAATTTTAATCCTGAAAAAGCAAAAAGGAATCATGATATTTTATTTTATTTTATTTTTTGTCTTTTTTCGATACAGGGTCTCACTATGCAGTTCAGGCTGGCCTTAAGCTCACTTTGTAGCTCAGGCTGGTCTTGAACTCACAACAATCCTCCTGCCTCAGCCTCCTGAGTGCTGGGATTACAGGCATGAGCCACTATGCCCGACTTCATGATATTTTAGATGTCAGCATTCTTCACTGAGTTTTTCATCAAAATAATTCAGAAGCCGAGTAGGGGAGTGAGGTTCTCTTACACAAGTTTGTTTAGAGTGACTTCACTATGGCAAGGATAGTAGCTAGGGTATGATTTATAACGTTAAATGATTTATAACGTTAAGGTCCTCTGAAATTTAATGTCTTCTGAATTCTTGCTATATTCTGTCACTGCAATTACACCAACAAAGGATCAACAATCATAAACATTACTTTCGTAGAACTGACATACTCAGATTCTTTTACCCATTCTCCAACTGCTCCATTCTGCAGTCTATACTTAGGTATGATTGCTTGGCTTTAATAAAATGGAAATTTTATCAGAGAACAGAGAAATAGTTTTAGAATATAGAGGTTAGTCTTAAAAAGGATTTTCTGTGGAGGACTCATAGTACTTTCATGGATTTATGGCAGACAAAATATAAATGCAATATAAAGTTGGAAATAACTCACTGACTTAAACTTCTATTAATCTCAATTATGTGTCTGATTAGAGACAAAGAAATTTATTTTTTATTTTTCAACTAGTCAGAAGTAATGCTTTTTGCAAGTGAAAAGTGTAGTCCACATGCATATAAATGGATTTTTGTCCAGGCTTAATCTTGCTTTTCAAAGATCTGAATATTAGATAGAACAGCACTGAAAATGTTCATATACTACTGCAGTTAAGTAACTAAGGACTGACAAATTTTCTCAGATGTAATGAGAACATTACATCTGAGAAAATTTAAGAAGGAACATTACAAAGACAATGAAATTAATAGCAGAAAGTGAGCGACTAAAAATGTGATACAAATTTTGCTAAAATCTAGCTTTTGTAGAGACTGTATGTGTTCTCAAACCAAAAACTGCTACATACATAAAATATAAACATCGTATAATTCTGGGATTCCTTCTAGCACATTATAGCTGGACTCCCTTGAGTTCATGCTCTTCCCACAAAGCGATAATCTTAATGACAGTCCCGGAAGTGGTCATATTCACAAAGCGTCTCACATCTCGATGCCAAGGCTGTGGGTGGAGAATGAAGGGGAGTGCTGTGATGGTGAAGGTGCGTTGTCAGCTTGATTGGCAAGGGAGCCTCTCAGGGGTTGGTACAGCCTGCTGCCGGGTGTGTCTACCTGGGCCATGGATGCATGGCCTTTGCCATCCCTCCCTAGCGCTGTTCCCTGCCATGTCCTCAAGCCAGCCTGAGGTGAGCAGCTTTGCTCTTCCCAGCTGCTTGGCCATGATCTCCCCTCATTGCTTGGAGTTATCTAAAGTCCCTGGAAGGGTAAGCCACATTAAACCTCTTCTTTAAGTTTTGGGTGTCAAGTATTGGGTCCCAGGCTACAAAAGCTGACTGCCATGAGGAGATAATATAGCTAATGTTCTTGGAATTTTTCTTTACACCTTGCTTTCTGGCTGTAAGTTTCTGCTCCTGATGGGATTGCCACTTCTTCTCTTCACTACCTGCTCTGCATCCCTTTCTTGATCATGACTGACCCAGTTTTCCTTCTTCCTTTCTGTGACACAGCCTGTTTTATTGTTCTTAGTAAGTTACTCTATAATTCTTTCAGTTTTCCAAAATTCATCTGTGTGTGCCACATGACTTAGCCCAACAGTGATCATTCAAGGTGATCCAATTTATCTAGGCGCGGTGTGGGTGCATCATATTCCTCCTGTGGGACCATCCTATCTTTGGGGTTGGCAAAGCCATATCTTTTCCAAGAAAAAGATCTTCAAGCCTTGCTGTAAGGAAACTATAGTCTAACTAGGGTAAAGAAAAATGTAAAGAGACAGTAACTTTCTCTGACTCAAAGAGCTGGTGGAATGGTAAATAGATAAAATCAATTCTGGAGGATTGGCTATTGTCAAAAAGTGACAAGTAATCAAATCATGACTTAAACAGGGCTACCTCAAAGGCAGGCATGATTTTGAGGAAAGACCTGTCACAATAGACAGGGTAAAAGAAAATAGCATTTTAGAGTAGGAAGCAGCGGTGCTGCCAGAGACATGGTGATCATGCTTGGCGTCTTGGCCACAGACTCACCCTGCATGCCCATGGGTGAGAGGTTTGGCTGCAGACAGATTATTGAGGGCTTTATCAGATAATTAGAAATTAGAACTTGAATAGCAACCAGAAAACAATGAGACCCGATGAAGTGACAAATAATATAATGATGCCCACTCTACAAAAATTCATTTCAAAATTACATACAAATGGGAGATGAAAGAAAGTGGAAGCAGACATTAGGAGCTATTGTGATACTGCAGGAAAGATGTGTGAGTTTTTAATTATTTCTCTTATCTGTATTAGACATTTCATCACCAAATTAAAAAAAAAAGGATTTTTTTCTTTCTTCTTATACAAATTACTTTGGAGCTCACAAATTTTAGCTTTCTACTTCAAAGATGCAATTGTTCACTTAATAATATCACCTGGAAATTTATGTGGGAAAATTTTATAAAAGTTTTATATTCCTTTGAAAGGAAATAAGAAGATAATACTGCATTACTTTCTATAATAGTGTTTTGAAAGTGAATGAATGACAAAGAATGTATGTAATGCACAAAAAGAGTGACTATTATCATGTCATCTATTACTTAGTAATTTTTCCTATTACAGACTATATTCAGAAGTATTTGTGGGAGTATTAAAAAACAAAACAAAAAAATCTTTCCACTTGTTAACAAAGTGTTATGCTGCTGTACCTAAATCCATCTTGAAATTTTAACTAAATGGAGTGGAAATTTTGATGCACAACACAGGGTTGTGGAATTTCGGTGTTGTCTCCCCAAAGCCTAATGTAGTCATTGGGCCGGCTTCTAGAGTTTGTGATTAATTCATGATCCAATGCTGGGGTTATGGGTGTGAGTGCTGCACCCACTCTGGGGCGGGTAATCTGCATACGTTATAAGGAAGGGAGAGAGGCTAGCTGGCTGCTGCAGCTGCTGCTCCTCCTTTTGCTCTCTGCTGTTTTCTGCTGCCATGAACTGCTGCCCTCTGCCCTGTGCCACTCTGCCTTGGAACTAGCCGAGAATGGAATGAAACCCCCCAACTCTGAGCTAAATAAACCTTTCTTTCCTTGATTTTGAGTTTTGGGTAGTTTGTCCCAGCATCAACAGAATAAGTAACAGAGAGAGAAAGGGTCTATGATCCCTCTGGAGGACTATTTGTTAGATGACCTTCCATTCATATACTTGTGACTGTAAGAACTATAAAATAAACTTTATTGAAACCAAAAAAAATATTCTCATAGATGTCACTATTCATTATTAATAGCAAATACAGCTTAAGAGGATGCAGCCTCCCATTTAATAATAGACCACCAATTTAAATTTCTTACGTTCTATGCACATGATTTTCTGGTCGTTACAACAGTGCCTTAATTGTCATCTCTCAGGTCACTGAATAATGCTTATAATAAAAAATGACTAAGTAATATATACCATGATAATAAGTTATGCTTTTTGTATACTTTACATTCGTTGTCATTTATTCACTTTCAAAATGCCACATTATATTGATCTTTCAAGGATTAACTGTAGATACTGTACTGAGAAACCTGTTGGATGAATCACAGGATTCATCTCATGGTGCATTACATTCTAAATTTCCTTTTGAAACAATCATTTTTTCTCTCTTTATAAATATTTCACATTGACTCTCATTTATGTTTGCTTTAATCTCAATTGGTAGGTAACATTTTTCAAAGAGTCAATCCCCAGGCTAATGTTTTTCACTCTTTCTTAGGTAGCTATACAGAATTCCTTTGGTTAGCCTCCTTTCCTTTTCTGTACCAATTCCTTCTTGCCTATTAATATGACCTGTACTTGTGACACTAAGATATCTGTAGGAGACAATTCTAGGAATCTAATCAAGAGAGGGTTCTGGTCACTAGCTAGATGGCTCCATTGTTCATGGGAGGTGGTATGGTGACAACTCTTTCTCCATTTCACTGTTTCTTGGTGTTTCATCCATTTAATTATCTTTATAAATCTTGCATTTACTCAAACTGGTTGTTGGATATTAAGTAGCGGCTCTAAACTGCGATGATTTTGATCCCATGGACTATTAGGCTATGCTTGGAGACAGTTCTGGTTGTCACAACCTGCACAGGGTGAACTACTGGTCTTTAGTAAGTAGAGGATGAGAATTCTTTAAAATCAGTACCTATCATTACATAGGACAGGTCTGCACATACACCTTCACCCCAAATGTCAATAGTGCCAAGGCTGGGAATCACTGATCTACATGTCTGCCAAGTTTTAGGCTGTTCCTTTGCTTTTTTCCTTTTTTGTTTCTCCACCTTGCCTAATTTTTCCACTCCTCTTTTTATTCCTCCCATTCTTTCCCCTTTTCTAGGCAGCACATAAGTAAAGCCACATGCCAAGCCACATGCCAAGTCTCAGAAAGTTGTATATAGGCTGGCTCCTGCAGTGATGCTGAGATAAAGTAGTCAATATGAGCTTGGTCTATCTGACCCATTAGGGCCAGATAAGCCCATTAGGGCCACACTGAAGTTCTAATCACTGGCATCAGAAATGTTTCAGAGATGTCATATTCTATCTATATATGTCAAAGTTATCTCTTCTCCTGGACCCTGTGGTAGTCCACTGTCAGATTTCCATCTAATGGTTTCAGCCTTCACTGATGACCGCTGTCAAGGTCCATGATTTTACTAGGAGTTGTGAGGAGAAATTTTCTATTTCTGTCATTCTTTGTATATTTATTTATTAGCTAGCATTTTTTTCTGTGAAGGCTTTCACTCATCAATTATCAATGTACCTTTTTTTGGTCAAATCAGAGGACTATATCAGTCCTCCCACTGAGCCACCAGTCCTTTGCTTATTTTATATTTTAAGATAAGATCTCAGAAGATCACTAAGAATGGAGAAGGTAAATGATTTCTCTACTAATGGAAACACAATCTGCCATCCTGGTAACCTCCAAATGTGACCAAAACATTTATTTGTGTATGATTTAAAATTCACAAGGCTGACCAGCTAGCTCAGTGGGCTAAAGCACCAGCTCAGGCTAAGTGCTAGAAGACCAGGGTTCAGCACCTATGCTGTGCCAGTCCCCTCCTATTGCATGCTGAGATGGCAAATGGGACTGGGCATGGTGGCATGCACCTATAATCCCAGCGCTTGGGGAGCTGAAAACAGAAGATCACTGTGATCTGTGCAGTGAGACTCTGTAGTCCCTGCACTGAATACATTAAAAATAATAATAAAAAAGTAATTCATGGAAAATTTAAAGACATTTAACTTGTCCACTTATGTTTATCTTTTGTTCTACTGCAGTACCAGGGATTGAACACAGGGTTTTTGTTCAGAGGTACATCCCCAGGTTTTTAAAATTGTTTATTTTTATTTTGAGACATAGTTATAGTAAACTGCAATTTCCAGATTGGGCTCCAATGTGGGATCCTCCTGCTGCAGCCCCCTGGAGCACAGGATGTTGGGGGTGTGCACCCCTAGCAGTTTCCTTCTCTGGGATTTTTCCTTTTGTGTTCACATGGACACACCAGCTTTTTGCGCTTTTTCTGTGGGCCCACTACTTTTTTAGTAGCTTGATTTCAGGCACCTTACTTCAGGTTTGAGTTGGGCCTTTCTTGCTCGAGAGTTGGACCCAGTCATTTCTCTGAGGAGCCCTGTATTTTTTATTGTAAACTATATCAAGATATAGTTTATCAAGATATATCAACAATATAGAATGCTATCAGTATTTCATTGTTCATGAGCTGTCATTGCAGATATTTTTAATAGAGCCAGGAAATCAGTATTTTTTTTTGAAAAAAAAATAATAGTAAATCTTCACTTTGGTTTCTAATTTAAAATGAACAGGTATTCCTTCTTTGATTCTTTCAGTGCATATTAATTGTACAGAACAATGGACTTCACTGTGACATTTTCATATAAAGATTTTGATGCTATCGACCTTCCCACTGCCCTCTGCTGCCTTTTTCTCCTCACTCCCACTCCCCTTCCTCTTCTCTAATAATTTTCTTTCTGTTTATGATGGCCAGGAGAAAGGAACTTTTATACAGCATTAATGGAATAGAAATTATTGCCACCACAGTGGGTATCAGTATGGAGGTTCCTAAAATCTAAAGCCAGAACTGTCACACACTGCAGCTGCATCGCTCCTGGGTAAGTACTTGAAGGAGTCAGTCAGTCCACAATAAAGCCACGTGCATTGCAGTGTGAATTACAGCAGGCAAGTTGCAGAACTAGCCTATGTGCCTGTCAACACATGAATGCATAAATAAAATGTGGTATTTATGCTCAATGGCATATTATTTTGCTACACGGAAAAGTGAATTCTTATCATTTTGAGGAAAATTGATGGAGTTCAAGATCATTATAAGCAAAATAAACTAGAATTCAAAAAATAAGCACCGTATGTTTTCTTGCATATTGTGGTATTTAGTGAAAAAAACTATGATCTCTAAACTTTTAAAATCTTCCTCTAAAGGTAAAAATCTTGGTTTTTATTTACATATTTTACTCTATGCTAAATTTAAAATAACAAGATAAATATCTTTATTAAAATACTGAATATGGTTTATATTTCTTTTCTTTTTTAAAAATGTATTTGGTATAGGGTCTCACTATGCAGCTTGGACTTGTAGTGATCCTCCTGTATTCAGCCTCCCCAGCACCGGGACTACATGTGTGTGTCACCACACCCAGTCCATGACTGGCTTAGCACACCTGGGGGTGGGGCTGACGTGGCAGGTGGTGTCGGGGATCGAACCCCAGTCCCCATACTTGCCTAAGCAGGTGTTTAGTCCACTGAGCTATCTTACTGGCCCTGTATTTCTTTTCATTTTAGGGCCTTATTACACTTCTGGGGCCACAAAGCCAAAATTGTGTTTTTTGAGTCACTTGAAAAATGTACAATTTTTAAACTACTCTCTTGACATTTAAATTCCTGGTTCCAACTGCTTTCTATCTAAAATCTTTTATTTCTAAATTTTGGTTAATAGCTACTCACTGTATACATTAGTGGGACTCCCTGCGATATTTTCGCAGTGTGCACGTCCGCATCCGTGGTTGACACCCGACCCTCCTTTACCCCTCCTCCTCTCACAGGACATACTCCTACTTTCTATTCATCGCTGTTCTGCACTTGATAGCTTCCTATTTTTCATGTTGCCTTTTCCATTGGTTTACTTTTTAAAATATCAAAATACTTAGCGAATTCCAAAGTCAAAACAGTAAAAGTTTTATATCCAATGTCCCCCTGTTCTCCTTCCCTTCATTGATGATTATTTTGATGGATTTTTGGCTCGCCTTTGCGCTCTTTCTTTTAAAATTGTAAGCAAGTATGGACAGAAAATACCAACAAAAATTTATACATTCTCCTTTCCCTCTCAAAACGTAGCATAGCGCATTCTCTGTATTTTCATAGTATGCGTTTTTTTAGATTTTACTACTGTACTATCAGTCAGTGGGATGCTTTCCACTTTTGTTTCACATTAAAAATGTGAAAAGTTATGCAATTATACTAGACATTTTTTGCCTAGAAAATTTTGCAGAGAATTCCTTCAGTCCATAGATAGCATCCCCCATTCAGTGCAGAGTTGATCAACATCATACTGTAGGAAGATGTCAGTGCATGCAGCCAGCCTTTCCGTGGGTATGTGAATGGCTTTAGGTTCTGAGCTTTCCACATGATAGTGCAGTGCACAACTTTGTGCATAAGTCAGTTCTAAATTTTCTCATTGCCTCTGTGGAAGAGATGCATAGAAAGAAATTTCTGGTCAATAATTCAGGATACTTGTAATTTTGCTAAAATGTGCTAAATTGCACATCAGAGGGGCTGTGTTTGTTTACTTTTCTGATAGTCACATGATAATTTAGAATATTAAACATTTCTAATATGAAAGTTGAGCAAAGAAAGAAGGCTGTGTTTTCTTGCCTATGTGTCTCTCAGTTCAGTTTTATCTGCATGTCAGTGTTCACTAGCTTAATTTTTTTTCAGGTAATGTCTCTATCTTTATCTCCTCAATTTGCCAGTAAGACTCGGCCTTAAAGAATCACCAGTCACACTCTCCACACTCTTTCCAAACAACTATTGCTAAAAATGCCTTAAAAACATTATAGTAAGGTACTTTCGGGTTCATGTGATGTGATCAAGATCTCATCTTGGCTTTGCCTTGAAATAGTACTTTAGTAGACTCTTCTTTATTCTGAAATTTTATTCTCCTGATTGCCTTCGACTGCCCTGAGTTCAATTACTGTCCCTGACGCTGCAGAAGTGTGGAATCTTGAATGAATGACATCCCCGCTCTGTGCCTCAGCATCCCCCATGTGACTGGACGCAGAGGAACAGTAAGCACCTCATGGACTTTTTGTGAAGTTTGGAAGAAATAATGCACTCCGACTGCCTAGAGGAATGCCAGGCATATTAAATGCCCAATAAATACTACTTTTCATTCACCTTTACTTCATAAATTGTAAGTTCAGTGCCAGCCAATCTGTCAGAACAGTCCTTCTGGGCTCTGTGGGATTCGACTTTTTCTAAATGCAATGGAAAGTATTTATGTCTTGAAGTGGAAGTATACTTTATCTAAGTCAGAAAATCCTGTCTTAATCCTAATGACAACAATTTGAACCTTTTAATGTTCTACATTTTACTTCCTGTTTATTGAAATAGCAATACAAAGAGTTTCCAATGCTGTGTCTAAGGAAATAATTGGAATTTTATAGCTTTTTAATGCACTAAAGGTTTTAAAATAAATGTTTAATTTATTTAGAAATGAAATAAGCCAACATTCAGACTCCATGTGGCTTTGTTTTCTACCTTTGCCATGTGTCAGCACTCTATATCTAAAAACACTTTTGGTTTTGGTGGTGAGAAGTCTGTTTCCAACTTTAACGTTGGAATGCAGTTCAGGGTTCTGGATTTCACATAGATGCCTCTGTAGGCTCCTTCAAGAATGTTGGTGTTTCAAAGACAAACCTTTTCAGTACTTAGGAACTGTTGGTACATGTGCTGCTTTTTTTTTTTTTTTTTTTTTTTTTTTTTTTTTTTTTTTTTTTTTTTTTTTTTTTTTTTTTTTTTTAGTTGTGGTTCATGTGAAGGCCTGTACCTGTTCACTATTGATTTTGGAATTCCAGTCAGATTGAAGTCCCCTCCAAAATGGTCTGCTGCCAAACTATAGTTTTACACAGTATCAATCATGATTGGGGAAACTTTCTGATTTTGGGGAAACGTTTTCTGCATGATGGAACAACCTGCCGGTGACTTGGATATGAAAGGATGCATTGGAAGGCCACCTAGATCCCGCAGTCTCCACAGCAGAGCCCTGCGAACTTCTCGGCTCCTCCCTGGAACGCATGCCCTGTTTCTCATTAATAAAACTCAGGGATGAAGCTATCCTGGCAAAAGACAGCAAAAGTCATCAAGATCCTTTTTGGGACAATCTCTGCTTTGAGAGACATATAACTCAGTTAAATCAAAGATACTCAATAAAACTTCTCAAGTTTTTTGAGAGCTACATTTCCTGATAGCACTCTTGGCCTCTGTTTATATTGTCTCGTCAGAATTACAGGGTTCAGTCATTCTGACTCTCACAAGGCTGCCCTGGGCCCTGGCTGCTCCAGGCCTGCAGGGGAAGATGCCTGACTGCAGAGGGCAGCAGAGGCTGGCACAGGCCAGAGAGCTCACGTCTGCTCGCCTATGAATGCTACAGCCCTGAATTTATTATCCACTGTTTTTCTGAGTTCGTTAGTCAGTTGATAACCACCAGTTTATTAAAAATATTAAGATGCTTACTGAGCCTTCCTGTGTGTCAGACTGTGTGTTGTCGCTACATTCAAATTTTTTTTTATGTTTTATATTGTATTCTGCTCTTTTTAAAAATTTTATTGAAGATAGTTTCAAGACACCTTAACAAGACAGATTCGTTAAATTAATACATTGCAAACCGTTTTCATAATGTTTTGGTATCGTACAAGGTGCATGCATGATATTATATTTACAGATATTATTTCAGCAGATATTTTATCAGTAAATTAAGAGTGTAGCTGCTTACTTATCTTATTTTTTATACCTGAATTATATCAAAAATTAAATAATTATTTTCCTAGTGGATGACCATAGTACTAGAAGCCGACATAATATCCTGCCCAACCACCATCAGTGCAAATCTTGCCTTTCATAGGATTATGTAGAAGCACAGCATTATCTATCCCAACTGTACTGTCTATACGTATACACACATCATGATTTTTTCTTTCTATACCCCTTCCTTTGTCTACACCTGTCAAAGGTGGGCACTCCATTGTCATTCAACTAACTTAGGTGCTTGAACTCGACACCACAATCCATCACAGTCCAGCATTCCACAACAATAGTGAGTTATTCAAAGAAATTGTCGACCATAGCCATTTACAGCTCAGCTTAATATTATGGCCCCAAGATGTATATTTCATTTTAAGAAAGAGAGCCTCTTTAACAAATGGTGCTGGAAAACATGGCTTTCTACATGCCGAAAACTAAAACTTGACCCAGCTCTATCACCATGCACTAAGTTAAAGTCAAAATGGATTAAAGATCCAAACGTTAAAACAGAAACACTCAATCTCCTGGAAGAAAAAGTAGGAGGAACTCTTGAAGACATAGGGGTAGGTAAAGAGTTCATGAACAAACATATATTTGCATGGGAAGCACTTGAAAGAATCAACAACTGGGATCAACTCTTCTTAAGGAGCTTCTGCATGTCAAAAGAAATTGTCAACAGAGTGAAAAGATAACCCACAAATTTTGAAAAAAATCCTAACTAATAAGCAATCAGACAGAGGACTACTGTCTAGAATATATAAAGAACTAAGATATAACAGGGCCCTCAAATTTAAAGACCCAATTCAGAAATGGGCATCTGAGATGAATACACACTTCTCAGAGGACGAAATTAAAGAAGCAAATAAATATATGAAAAAATGCTCCACATCGCTAGCCATTCGTGAAATGCAAATAAAAACAACACTGAGATACCAT
>PVKA01032364.1:0-25367 GCA_004027165.1 Ctenomys sociabilis
TTGTTCATGAACTCTTTACCTACCCCTATGTCTTCAAGAGTTCCTCCTACTTTCTCTTCCAAGAGATCGAGTGTTTCTGTTTTAACGTTTAGATCTTTAATCCATTTTGACTTTAATTTAGTGCATGGTGATAGAGCTGGGTCAAGTTTTAGTTTTCGGCATGTAGAAAGCCATGTTTTCCAGCACCATTTGTTAAAGATAGATATTTCTTTAAAATAGGTATTCAGTTGATAGATCTTCATTTGGCCTATAATCTGTTTCTTTCTTTCTTTCTTTCTTTCTTTCTTTCTTTCTTTCTTTCTTTCTTTCTTTCTTTCTTTCTTTCTTTCTTTTTTTTTTTCATTTGTGTAACTGGGGATTGAACTCAGGCCCTTGTGCTTACTAGGCAAGTGCTTATACTATTGAGCTTTGTCCTCAGCCCCTAGATCTGCTTCTTAATTTTGAATTTTTTTCGTTTTTGTTTTTGTATCAGTGTTCAGGTTTGGATATTGGTTATGTAGCTTTTACTGTTTTTAATGTGAAAATATGTACTCTTTTTTTTTTTTTTTTTTTTTTTTTTTGAGTGAAAAACCTTTATTGTGAAGTTTCCTGTGGTGACACTTCCTCTTCCTGAACTGGATCTCTGGTAAGGAGGCTGAGGCAGGAGGTTACAGGTGAGACCCAGTCTGGGCAAGTTGGTGAGACCTATCTAGGATTTTTTCTCAAGGGCTGAAAACATAGCTCAGAACAAAAGCTCGAGGTTCATTCTCTTGTTAACAAACAAACATACAAAGAAGCTTTCTATACCAGTTATGATGGTCATCACTAAAACTTAAAAGTATGGATTTTAACATTGTCCAGGTAATAACGTACCCTTTACTGCACGAGCAGAGCTGTCAACTTCCAATGCTGAGGGTAGAGATACCATGTTCACTGTGCCCTACTGCGTGTTGGTGGGGAAAGCACATTGTTGATTGCTGCAGCCACCTAGATCTTAGTAATTCTCTAATAATCCTATCAAAAGGGGTACATGGCAAACAAATCTCTGAATTCATCAATATCAAAAAATGTTCTTTTCTGACCCTCAAAATAAAAGCTCAGTCTGGCTGGGTACCAGATTCATGGGTGGAAGCCATTCTTGTTCAGGACTCTTACAATGTCGCACTGCTGACTCCAGGTGTCCAGCATGCACAGTGAGCAGTCTGCTGTCAGCGGGATCCTCCTGCCACTGTAGGTGACTTCTCTCTCTCATGAGGCCTTCGGGATCTTCTGACTCTCACTAGGGCTCCAGAATCTAACCAAGATGTGTCTAGGAGTGAATTTTCTCTCATTCATCTTGCTGGGGACTCGCTGTGCACTGACGATCTCAAGGCTTGAGCTCCTCCTCAGCTCGGAAAAATTTTCTTCAATGATTTCTTTAATTATATCCTCCTCCTCATTCTTTTTTTGTCTTTTTCTGGGATTCTGATCATGTGGATGTTAGAGCTTCTGAACTTCTTTGATGTGAAGCTTTTGGTTATTCAACAGCTGCCTGGACATCTGCACTGCATCCTTACATGCCTCTTCCAGTTGACTGTCCAGACAGCTCACTCTTTCCTTGAGCTGAGCTACTCTGCAGTGCAAGTCACCTACCAAATGCTTAAGTTAATCAACATCAGGGCAACATTTCCTTATGTGCTTTATTTCCTCTTGTATCTCTCTGAAGATGCCAACCACGCTTCTTCTAGTTTTCTTCCATTTCCTGGATTAAGGCTGCTTCTTCAGACATCAGCTCTCTCATCTGCAGTCTTGTTTCTGTCTTTCTATGTTTTCCCTACAAACTTGGTGACCTCTAGCGAAGCACTCGGATTTGTCCGTGAACACGTTTTGTGCTCACTGGAACTTCACTCTAGTGATTTGAGAGAGTGCTGTAATACTCAGTGCGATGTAGAACCTCGATTCCTTGACCTCCAGAAGCAGCCATTTCCTCCGCCTCCACCTTGCATTCCTCCTGGGTCTGCACTGACCCTTCCTTCTTCCGACTACAGGCAAGTTCCTCTTGCAACACTGAGGCCCCTTCTCTCTCTGTGCTTGGGCTTCCTCCTCTGTCTCAGTCTCCTTCTCTCTCCTCATTAGTCTCTGAGTTTTCTTCCTCCCCCCCAGGTTTATTCCTCCTCCACCCCCCACATCCTTTCCTCCTGCTCCTCTTCTTTTTCTTCTTTCCCCTCCTCCCCAGAGCTCTCTTCTCCTTCCTCCTCTAGCCATGAGTCCTACTGCTCCCCCTCCTTGGCACTTTCCATTCCCTCCCCCTCCAAACATGCTGAGCTCCCTGCCTCAGCCCTAGCCCTTCTTCATTTCTTTCATGAAGGCTTTTAGATGGTTCTCCCCCTTTCTTTCCATCCCATGGTGTCTTCCTTCTCCGCATGAGTTTGCACTCTGTGGGAAAGCATCTTCCAGCAAATCTTTCAAGAAAGCTTTCTGGCTGGCAAAGCACCTGAGACTCTGCAGGTCTGAGAATGTCTGTACTTTGTCATCACATTTAAATGCCAGTTCAACCTTGCACAGAAACTTGTGATCAAAACCATTTTATCCCAAAACGCAGAAGACGTGACCCCACTGCCTGACGATCTCCAGTGCTGCTGAGAAGTCTGTCGCCAGTGTCAAGGTGGTACCCTGAGCCCCATCAGACTTTCTTCTAGCTCTTGTATTTATCATTCTTTGGGTGTCAACACTGCTGTCGTCTGAAAATTCTCACTTCTTATTTGTTAAATCCTAAAATCCTATGAGTAGTTTTCAGATCACTGTTATTGATCCTTCATTTTGTTTAATTCAATGAGACTTTTTGATGTGTGTATATGTAACATGCATAGCAAGCTTTACTGCTCTTTATGTTTTTGATTTAATGAAAGTTATGAACATAAAACCTTTTCATTTTATATAAAAATAAATTTAAAGCTGTTTTAAATAAAATATTGAAATAAATAAATAAAAATAAAAATGTCTAAACATAGACACAGTCTATTGGTGCCATTTCTCTAGAAAATATTAATGCACCATGTAATGATGAGAAACAAAACAAACAAACAAAACAGAATACAATAAATTCAGTTAATAATTTCTATACAATTTTCAAAGTTGTGGCCATAGGCTTTGACATAAAATGGCTTCCATGTATGAAATAAAAATAAAGCGTAAACTCTTTTTTTGCCACTGGAAAAAGACATTACTCAGGAGAAAAATTTGTATTTTAAAACAAGCAGAATAAAAGAGATGAAATATACCAACAATTGGGGTCAGTGAGATAGCTCAGCAGCATAAAGCACCTGCTTAAGCTAGCTTAGGCAAACACAAGGATAGTGGTTCAACCCCAGCACCATTTGCCATGCCAATATCACCCCCTAGGCCGGGCTGAGCTGGCCACAAAAATAAATAATGCCATCAATGATCATAGCTACCCTGAAAAACAAATTCCTTTTTTTGTGATATACAGATGGAAAGATAGAAATTTTGACACATTTTGATCTTGATAAGAAGTCTATTATTTCCTTAGAGTATACATCTCTCCTTGATGGACAGAAAAGCTCTGATAAAAATTTATTTCAGGTATATTTACCTTCAAAAACCTTTAGTTGAATTTTTAAAGAAAATGTAGGTATTTAGGAAAATTTTAATTATGTGATCTTCACTTAAGTTGAATTATTGAAGTATGAAGGGTATTTTGTAGAATAAATATATTAATGAACAATAATACACAACAATTATTAGATGTTTAGTATGACATAAAGTCTTTGTTAAATATTATTGTCCACTGTTTCACTTGAAACCTGAATCAGGTTAAGATAATTATTGTCTCTCATTTTATGAATTGTGGCAGAAAACTTATCCATAGTCATCTGTTAATTCCACACATATTTTAAATGTCAAAATGTAATAAAAGTATGGGTTGATTTTTCTGAGGATAAATGGCTGGTTAATAATAAATCTTAGAAAAATCTCCTGGCTAGTAATATTGATATTGTTATTTTTGGGTGATTCTGTAAATTCACTAATATCTCATACATTTTGCTTTATAGACATCTTCAGTAAGGTTTTTTTAATAAGTACTTAAGTAAAGTACTTATTGCCTAAGACATTGATTTTTTATATAATGGATATATGTGTATATATACATTTTCTTTAATCCTTCACTCAGGGTAAAATCTTATTTATCTAATTTGGTACATTGACTCATAACTAACAAGCTAACTGTCTCAGTTACTTTTCTCTTACTGCTGGTACAAAATACCTGACTCCAAAAATTAAGGAAGGAAAAGTTTATTTAGTTCATAGTTAGTGGAGGTTTCAGTACATACTCTTCTGATCCCAAGGCAGAGTATCATATGAGAGAGGGCAGCAGTTCATGGTGGCAGAACGCAGCAAACAGCAAATGGAGGACCAGCAGCTATGGCTATCAAGATTCTCTCTCTTCCATATACAATACACAGATTACCCACCTCATGAAGGGTGTAGCACTCACAGCCATAGTCCCAGCATTAAACTGTGAATTAACTAACAACTCTGGAAGCCTGTCCCAGTGACTGTATAATGCTATTGGTGGGACAACTAGACACAAACCATAACACTCTGGACACCCCCCCAAAGACTCATGCACATCCCTTTATTCAAAAGGTATTTTAGTAAATCTCTAAAAATTGCAAATTCCTAACAGTTTCAACACTGCTGAAAAGTCCAAGTGCCAAGTCTTGTCTAAGATCTAAAGCAAACTCTTATCTGAGTACTCTTATCCTGTAAAAATTAAAAGTTAAGTACTCCCAACATTTCAATAGCAAAAAAAGAAATATTACCATTTCAAAAGGTACAAACAACAAGATGCAAAGCTTGATAATGAAGCAAATATCAGAAGGGAAAACACTAAATCCTCTAGTTCCATGTGGAACATCTGAAGCAAGCTCCATGAGGCTCCACCACTATGGCACTTTTGGTGGTAACTCCCTTGGTTTCTCTCTTAGGCTGGCTTTGCTCCCTCCTTACAACTTTCCTTAGATGATGATGATTCATGTTCTTATCGTTTCCAAAATTCTGGAGTTTCCACAGCATATTAGGCTTCTCACTTTCTGCTTCACACAGTGCCCACTCAGGAGCACATTTCCTGGCCTCCCAGGCCTTCAGAAATCTAGGTGAAAGCCTTGCTAATCACAGAACTTTTGCATTCTGTATGCTTCTAAAATCAGTGCCACTTGGACGATGTCAATGTCTGTTGCCAGCTAGAGCAGTAGTCCAGGTTTCCTTCTTTCTTAGCTGTAGGATTTGAGAGCCTGTATCACTGAGCACTCTGACACTGATTCTGCAGAACAAAATTCTCTATGCTGCCACCACTGTGTAACGAAGTGTGGCCACCACTGACATTCTAGAGCAGGGTGCTCTGCAACTTCCTCCTCAGAGCAAAGACTTTCACTTGTGCAGTTTTTAGGCTGCAAATGGTGGAAATTTGCTGTTACTTGTTATGTTCTCAGCCAAGTTTTCTATTATCCTTTCCTTCTTGACAATGGAAATAATCTTAGCTTTATCTTTGCAGGTCAGAGCTTTACTGTCACAACCTTTATGGCCAAACTCACAACATTTTAAATCATTATGCTGGGCTCTTTGCTCTTGATTCTCAACATAAATCTGACTAAAAGCCCCCAACAATAGCAGTGTCACTATCTCAATATTTGACTGCCTTGAAATTTCTTCTGCCAGATCAATAAGTCCACTATACTTAATCTCAGTCTCAGACAAAGTCTCTGGACATGAGAAAAATGCAGATAAACTCTCTACCAATTCAAGAAACAAGTCTTCTGGAGTCCAACAACCAATACAGTCCTTTTCACCAGCAGAAACATCCCATGCCTTGTTTTTTGGCCTAACATTTCAAAATCTTTCCTGAATGGTATATTTAATATGTACCAGACACTTATAGTCCTAACTTAATTATCAAACATGATACATAAAATATTATTTTAATGATATATTAAAAGATCATAATAATGTTCAAAAAAAGACCTTCTATCTTACCCTACTGGGTGTGTTTCCAAATAATGCACATACAATAACAGTATCAGTTATAACAAAATAACATCTGATGTCTACTTAGAACATTGGACTGGTCAGATATTATTCTATGGTTCACATTTCTGTTTTTAATCCTGAGAATATTTATACACAAAAGAATGTGGCTGCTAACTTAGCTAAGTAAATGGTAAGTTGAAAATAACATCAGGATTTTGTCAGGTTTGATAAATTATGTTGTTTGTATTGGGCATTAGTTGTAATGAGAGATGGGAAAATGTTTAGTAAATATCTTCTTCACATTTTCCTTTTTTTTCAAATTAGCAACGGATTTATTGGGCTGTTGCCCCATTATATGAATAGAAGAGCATCTGTATTTGTTTCTAGAACTTATACTAAGCCTTAGAGCTCTGAACTTTATATATTTCTTTTTTTCAGCATCTGAGATTCAAATGATGACCCTTCCCCCAGGTCAGTTTGTGATTACAGACAGTGGGGTGGCAGCTCCTGTCACCTCCGGCCAGGTGAAGACGGTTGCTCCGGTAAGTTACCCTGCCCATGTGGTGCCCTGTTGGAACCTTTGTCAGTAGACTGGTCTGGTTTCTGGTTTCTCACATAGAAGATTCGTTGAAAGGTAGATCTTTATCCTTTTTTGGGAAAGTGGGCTGTGGCAAATGCTAGAGTAGGAACTACAACCAGTCCCCAGATCCATCTGTATGATTGCCTTCTTATGTGCTCCTTGGAAATATTAGAGTCCTCAACATTCCTGGTCTTCAGGTGGTCTGGGAAAGAATAATACAGTGATTACAGAGCTATTTTCAACTACAGAGCTATTTTAAACCATTCACCCACTCCAAAATGTAAGAGTGAATTTATAGGACTCTCCAGGTTTCGCAGATCAGTCAGAGTGTGGTGAGTCTGAGGGAGAGCCTTTGGCTTCTTCCCACGTGCGCTATGCAGATCCCTGTCCCCAGCCCCTCCAAGCCAGTGACTGGCCTGAAACCTCAGGACCCACTCACCAACACCTCCCTGGATCCCCTGACCTAAAGCCCACAGTTTGAGTTGGAATTTCCCCAATTTTCTGGGCATCAAAGGTCAGTGAGTGTAGAACTCCAGGCCCGTCGTGCCTGAGATACATTTCCCAGGGATTACTTGGCCGCCACACGCCATGGCCTGGGCACAGCTCCAGGCACACTGTGCCAGAGAAACATTTCCAGGTGATTACCGGTCCCACCCCAAAGCCCCAGACCCAGTGCAGGTCGGCCTGGAGTGAGAACTCCAAGCCTGCCACGTTGGAGGGACATTTCTCAGCAGTCCACGGTCCCAAGTTATGGACCGAAACCCAGCACAGCCTGGCCTGTGAGTGAGGGCTCCAGGCCCACTGCACCATAAGGACCTTTCCCAGCCTTCTCGGGCTACGGCCTGTAGACCCGGACCCAGCACAAGCTGGCCGGCTCAGTACAGCCTACTCAGTGAATAAGATCATCCACTATCATTTTGTGAGCCCAGAAGACCCACCAAAGCCCAGGCCCACCCACCAGGGGAACGACCTGCCTGACACAGGAGGGCTGACCCCGGGAACAAACAGAGGGGAACCAAAGGAGCTGCAGCAAAAAAGGAACTGAACACAACAGAGAGACCCAGGATAGGCATACCTGGAAAATCTTAAACTTACTAAACTGGCACCCAAATCTCATAACAAGCTAAGATTAAAGCTGCACCAAAGCTCTACACCAAAGGTCAAAGATCAGTGCTATACAAAATGACAAAGAGAAGGGGAAAAATGCAATCCCAGACCTCGAGCCTATCAGGAAGGGCAGAGGACACTAGCTCAGCTGTTATGAATGAACTAACAGATACAGCAGCAAAGGAAAAACAGCAAAAAGCTATAGAGGAAATAAAATGAGAAGTAATTCCCCAAATTAAAAAAGAAATATTTGAATACATAGCATCTGAAATAAAGAATGAATTCCAGAAACATTGGGTGGAAAAACAATACTCACCCAGAAAAAGTGCAGGGAGCAGTATTCCAACTGATATATATGACTTAACAGCATCTGAAGCAAAGAAACAATAGCAGAAACATCATGAGGAACTCAAAGCAGAAATAAGTTCTGAAATCAAAAAAAAACTTTTTGAAGTCATAGGATCTGAAATACGGAAACAAGTCCAGAAATATACAGAGGAAATCCAACTTGGAAGAAACACAGCAGAAAAAGAATTAATAACTACCTCTAAAGAAGACATGGATAAAAAAATTGAGGAGATGAAAAATATGATGGATTCCTTGAATGAGCAATACAGAAAAGAAATAGAACACATGAAACACAGTCAAAGAGACATACAAGAAATAAAAATAGCAATCACGAGTCTACAAAACTGTCTGAGTAAAAGCGAATATAGAGTTTCAGATCTTGAAGATGCCGGAGCAGCTAGTGAAAAGGTGAGAAAAGATCTTTTAAAAACAACAAGAATGCAGGAAAAAATAATCCATCAACTGCAGCATGACGCCAGAATGAACAATGAGAGAATAATTGGTATCAACGAGAATGAAGGCGTCAAAACAAATGACATAAAAAGAATTTGGGGAGAAATAATTGCAGAAAACCTCCCAAATATGAGGAAACAATCCAACATTCAGGTCACCGAAGCATACAGAACACCAAATAACCTCAACCCAAGTAGAAACACACCGAGACATATAATAGTTAAGATCGTAGAAATCCAACACAAAAATAATATACTGAAAGCTGCTAGGGAGAAGAAGGAGCTCACATTCAAAGGAAAACCCATCAGAATTACAGCCGACTTCTCTACACAAACAATGAAGGCAAGGACAGCATGGAGCAGAGTTCTTCAAGTTCTACACGAAAATAAATTCCAGCCCAGACTACTATACCCTGCAAAACTCTCTTTCAAGTTTGATGGAGAAGAGAAATACTTCAATGACAAAGAACAACTAAAGAATTTCATGATGACAAAGCCATTCCTTCACAGGCCGCTGAAAGAGGTTCTAGAGAGAGACCACAATGACCAGAACTCCATGCAAGAGAATGGAAGGAACCCACTAAACAGGACAGTCAACTAAACACAGGTTACAAAGGAGTAAACAATACCAGGTAAATATCATGACAAACATAAGTCAGCACATTTCAATTATAACCATAAATGTAAATGGAATCAATTCTCCAATTAAGAGAAATAGACTGGCACAGTCGATTAGGAAAAAAAATTCAACAATATGCTGTATACAGGAAACACACTTAACACAAAAGGACATTCATAGGCTCAAAGTCAAAGGATGGAAAACAATACTACATGCCCCAGCACCTCAGAAAAAAGCAGGAGTAGCAATTCTTTTCTCAGACAGTCTTAACTTCAAACCAAGAATGATCAAACAACACAAAGAAGGCCAATATATATTGGTCAGGGGAAAAATACAAGAGCAAGAAGTAACACCCATAAATATCTATGCACCAAACACAGGAGCACCCAACTATGTAAGACAAATCTTAAGGGACATGAAAAACTTAGGGTCTAAGAACACAATCTTAATAGGAGACCTTAACACACCCTTATCTCAAAGAGATAGGTCAACCAGACAAAAAATTAGCAAGGAAGTAGCAGAACTGAACAAGAGTTTGGAACAAATGGACCTGGTGGACATATACAGAGTGTTCCACCCAACCACAGCTGAATACACATTTTTTTCAGCTGCACACGGGTCATTTTCCGAAATAGACCACATACTAGTCCAGAGGTCATGCCTAACTATATGCAAGAAAATAGAAATTATCCCATGCATACTATCTGACCACAATGTAATGAAATTGGAAATAAATGACAAAAGAAACCAGAAAAACCCACTAAATTCATGGAAACTAAACAACACCCTACTCAGCAATCAATGGGTCATAGAAGAAATTCAACAAGAAATTCAACAATATCTACAATTCAATGAAAATTCAAGTACAACTTACCGGAATTTAAGGGATGCGATGAAAGCAGTTCTTAGAGGGAAAATAATAGCTATAAACTCACACATTAGGAAAATGGAAAGGGAATAAATTAGCAACTTAATGTTGCACCTCCGACCACTAGAAAAAGAAGAGCAAACAAATCCCAGAGCGCAAAGACGGGAAGAAATCATAAAGATCATAGCAGAAATTAACTCCATTGAGATGAAAAGAACAGTTCAAAGAATCCACAAATCAAAAAGGTGGTTCTTTGAAAAACTAAATAAAGTTGATAAGCCTCTTGCCACCCTCGTCAAAAAGAGGCGAAAGAAAATTCAAATACAAGCGATAAGGAATGAAAAGGGTGAAATCACCACAGATTCAGTGGAAATTCAGAAGATTATCAATAGTTATTTCGAGAATCTTTATGCTCACAGATTAGAAGACGTAGAAGCAATGGACAGATTCCTCGAAAGGTACAAATTACCAAAATTGAATCAAGAAGATATTACAACTCTCAATAGGCCGATAACAGCCTATGAAATCTGAAACATAATAAAAAGCCTACCGACAAAGAAAAGTCCAGGGCCTGATGGATTCACAGCTGAATTCTACAAGAAATTCATAGAAGATATAATCCCCACACTCCACAAACTCTTCCATGAAGTTGAAAAGGAAAACGTCCTCCCAAAATCATTTCTGCAGGCAAGTATAATACTCATTCCAAAACCAGGGAAAGACACAACCTAAAAGGAGAACTACAGGCCAATAGATGCAAAAATACTCAACCAAATCCTGGCAAATAGAATACAGCAAATCATCAAGAAGATCATACACCATGACCAGGTAGGATTTATCTGAGGGATGCAAGGATGGTTCAATATTCGAAAATCTATAAATGTAATACACTATATTAATAGACTGAAATCTAAAAACCACGTGATCATCTCAATTGATGCAGAGAAAGCATTTGACAAAGTCCAACACTCATTCATGTTCAAGGTCCTACAGAAAATTGGAATAGATGGACTCTATCTTAGCTTGATGAAAGCCATCTATGACAACCCAAAAGCTCATATAATCCTAAATGGGGAAAAACTGAAATCTTTTACTCTTAAATCAGGTACAAGACAAGGATGTCCTCTATCACCGCTCCTATTCAATATATTCTTGGAATCTTTAGCAACAGCCATTAGAAAAGTGGAAGAAATATAGGAAATAAGAATAGGAAAAGAAGAAGTTAAATTATCACTATTTGCAGATGACATGATACTTTACTTGGAAGACCCCAATAATTCCACCAAGAAACTACTAAAACTGATAGGGGAATTCAGTAGCATAGCAGGATACAAAATCAATACGCAGAAGTCAATAGCATTCCTCTATACAGATAACAAACACACTGAAAGGGAAACTATAGAAACAATACCTTTCACAATAGCACCGCAGAAAATGAAATACCTTGGGATTCACTTAACCAAGGAAGTCAAAGATCTTTCCATGGAAAATTACAACACCCTAAGAAAAGAGATTATGGAGGATTTCAGAATATGGAAAGATATTCCATGTTCCTGGATAGGAATATCCAACATCGTGAAGATGGCGATACTCCCAAAATTGCTGTACAGATTTAATGCAATCCCTATCAAACCGCCACCAACATACCTCCCAGATATAGAGAAATCAATCCTAAAATTTATTTGGAACCACAAACGACCTAGAATAGAAAAGGCAATCTTGACCAATCAAGACAAGGCAGGAGGCATCACAATTCCTGATTTGAAATTATACTACAAAGCCACTGTGATAAAATCCACATGGTATTGGCAACAAAATAGACCTGAGGATCAGTGGAATAGACTAGAAGATGCAGAGGCATCTACGAAAACACCCAGCCATCTTATCTTTGACAAAGTGGCTACACAAGCTCACCGGAAGAAAGAAAGCCTCTTTAACAAATGGTGCTGGAAAACATGGCTTTGTACATGCCGAAAATTAAAAATTGACCCAGCTCTATCAGCATGCACTATGTTAATGTCAAAATGGATTAAAGATCTAAACGCTAAAACAGAAACAGTCAATCTCCTGGAAGACAAAGTAGGAGGAACTCTTGAAGACATAGGGGTAGGTAAAAAGTTCATGAACAAACATATATTTGCACGGAGAGCTCTTGAAAGAATCAACAAATGGGACCAACTCTTCTTAAAGAGCTTCTGCATGTCAAAAGAAATTGTCAACAGAGTGAAAGGACAACCCACAATTTTGAAAAAATCGTAACTAATAAGCAATCAGACAGAGGACTACTGTCTAGAATATATAAAGAACTAAGATATAACAGGGCCCTCAAATTTAAAGACCCAATTCAGAAATGGGCATTTGAGATGAATACACACTCCTCAGAGGACGAAATTAAAGAAGTGAACAAATATATGAAAAAATGCTCCACATCACTAGCCATTCGTGAAATGCAAATAAAAACAACACTGAGATATCATCTCACTCCAGAAAGAATGGCTATCGTAAGGAAATCAACCAACAACAAATGTTGGAGGGGTTGTTGGGAAAAGGTTACGCTTCTCCACTGGTGGTGGGTATGTAGACTGGTACAACCATTGTGGAGGTCAGCGTGGAGACTCTTTAAAAAAATAGGACTAGAAATCCCATTCAAGCCAGCTATCCCCCTACTGGAAATTTTGCCAGAAGAACTGAAAACATTGTGTCAAAGTCATATATGTGTACCTATGTTTATAGGAGCACAATTTGTGATAGGAAAATCTTGGAAACAACCAAGATATCCATCACATGAGGAATGGTTGAAAAAGATGTGGTATTTCTATATAATGGAATATTACTCAGCTATTAAGAATGATAAGTTTGAAGCATTTATACTGAAGTAGATGCCTCTTGAACATATACTCATAAGTGAAATAAACCAGATGCACATGTGTAAATATCGTATAGTCTCCCTAGTATAACAAGCGAAAAGCAGAAATGCAAAATAAAATACAACGTACAACAAGTAAAATCAATTGAGTCAGACAAGGCAATGTGAATGGCATATGCTGCAGGATACAAATAAGCTTTTCTTCTCTATGGTTAACAACCTAAGTTCACAGATCAAAGTTGGAGAAATAGAGGAGCCTCAAGGGCAGCCACCATTTTGGCTCTAGCCTTTCAAGATCAGCGAAGACTGAAGACATAGGAGAACCTTTACTTCAACATCATGAAACTCAGGTGAGCTCCAAATATGGATGATTTGCATTTCCACTAATAGTGATGTGGGGTTCGTTTTTCAGAAGAGCCTTGCTAACATTTGTTTTGGTTTGATTTTTCTCAGATAACCATTCTTTGTGGTATATGATGGAATCTTAGCAGTTTTAATTTGTATTTCTCTAGTTGTCAAGATATGTTGAGCAAATTTTCAAATATTTGTTGAACATTTGTAGTTCTTCCTCTGTGAAGTATCTATTTACTTGTCTTGACAATTTCTTGACTGGATCTTCAATTTTACATGATGTACTTTTTTTTTTTAGTTCTTTGTATATTCCAGTTATTAATCCTCCATTTCAGGAATAGCTGGAAAAATTGTTTTTCGCATTGTGCAGTCTGCCTCTCACTCTATTGACTGATTCTTTTGCTGTACAAAATCTTTCAATTTGATATAATTCTACTTGTTAATTCCGTTTGTTATTTCTTGTGCAGTTGAGGTTCTGTTTAGAAAATCCTTTCCAACATCTATGTCTATACCACTGCTTTTCTATAAGTCAACACAAATATAAATTTCCTGTGTCAGGATGAGCAGGTAAAAGTTTTCTTTATTCCTTCAAATTGTACACTTAGATATATTTTTGTCATGTCTATTTTCATAACAATAATATTTATTATTTAATAATATTATCCTTATATATATGGAAATTGGGTCTCAAAAATGGTACATAATTTGCCAAAATTAATGAAATAAGCAAAAGACAAAAAGACAAGTACTACATATTTTCCCTAATCTTCAGAAGCTGAAAATGGTAAATTGAAACAACTATTACTACAGATTGTGAAGGGTGAGAAAGAGAAATTTTATTTGATCAGTACATTCTACTCGTATATATGGAACTATCACACACATATATGTGTATGTGTGTGTGTGTGTGTGTGTGTGTGTGAGTGTGTGTGTGTGTTTGTGTGTTTGTCAAGAAACCTTGAACAAATAGATTTGAAAGGTGAAAATATAGAATAATCAGGACTTGAATATAGAGTAAAGAAATGGAATTCATAATTGAATTATAAGTACATTAAGAAAGGATAGTAGATTTGGAAGGCTCTTGAATTTGAGAATATGTAGTCAACATTTAAGACAAGTAGAAGTGTGGAGGGCACCATAGTCCAGAAGCCTTCGTTGCTATTCCTTTTATGGATATAAGTTACACTTCCTGTAGAATTGCTGCATCATGACTTCCTGCCTCGTGTTCCTTTTGTTAGACTTCCTGTCACGTGCTCCTTTAATTGATCACCTGAGTATTGTTAGCCTATAGCATTACCCTAATATACCTACGTCATTAGTGACTTGATTTCCCGTCCTTCTGCTATATAAGCTGTATCGCTTCCTTGAATAAACGAGACTTGATCAGAATCCTGTCTTGTCTCCATTTCTCGCGCACCTGTTCTTTGTCTTCGCCAGTCCCCTCTCCTCCCCTAGGTGACCTGCGTTGACTGACCCGCTAGACGGGACATAGAAGCACCAGGAATTCAACAAGTTGGATAATTTGTTATATTTAATAAGGATCAAATGTTATTTGTCTTTTTTCTTAACTTTTAAAACTAGATTGTGCCTTGGGTGCTAGTGCCTGCCTGTAATACCAGCATTCAGGAGGCTAAGGCAAGAAGATTTTTGCGAGTTTGAGACCAGTCTGGGCTACTAAGTGAACTCAAGGCTACCCTGAACTGCTAATGAGAGCTTGTCTCAAAAAGGCAAAAATAAATAAATCTAGATTGCTCAAATTTGTTTAGAGTTTCCTCATTTGAAATAAAGGAAAAGACTTTTAATGATTTTCATTGGTGAAAATATCACTACAATATTGTATGACATATTTGCCATTTTTAAATGTATATGTTAAAGAAAAAGAAAACATAATAGCCTACATGTTCATAGGCATTTGTGTAATTTAGTATGAAATTCAGAGGGAGAAAATAACAATGGTGAACTTGCACCACTCATACCAAATAGGAACTTTTCATATTCTCTCCACAAATTTCACTAATCTTTGGATTTTCTTATAGGTAACAATGTAGCTTTTGCTTGTGTTGAGAATCTAATGTATGTGCAATGTAAAGTTTGGCATAGTCATTCAAAATGTTTGTCAATTTATATCAACTGTGTAATTACTACAATAATTTTAATTTACTCACCAAAATAATACTGTTGCTTCTGGGGCTATATACACTTGAATACACAGTTTCAACACATAATTCAAGAAGAAAAATCTAACCATGATTACCAGATTCTCAGTCTTCTCAGTCTATGCTAAAAGGCAATTTTTTTTTTTTTTTGAGGAACTGGAGATTGAACTCAGGGCCTTGCACTTGCCAGGCAAACACTTGGTTTACTGAGCCACCTCCCCGGCCCCTAAGAAGCCATTTTGATTATCAATTTATTTTTTTACCATTTAACAAACTTTAGTATTTTTAAATGATTACAAAGCAAGAAAAATTTACACAAAAAGAATGACCTGTATGCACGGAGAAAACAAATTAAGAAGTAATTACACAGCAAAATAGTTTCACAAAATAATCTATCATACTCCATTGAAATTTCTTTCTTTATAAACTTCCTCTGGACACTCACGTCAGATGTGGGTACTCCCCTTTATGATGTGTCTATCTCCAGAGCTGTCCATATAGAATGAGGCCATGCAAATCAGTCCTCTCTCTGCTGGTGAAAACCAGCCCAGCACCGGCCCTGCAGTCCTGCAAAGGAGCCCACGCTTGGATGCCCTGCGTCAATTTATTTTAACTTGCACACAATCTATTATCCTACATGAACAATTACATTGAAGTAGGAGTTTATTGCCAAAAATTTCATTTCATGAAGATGAAAATATGTTTTAAATGTGGTTTAATTGTTCTGATTAAATTTAGACTTGTATTAGTTACTTTCTTGTTACTGACATGCAATGCCTGTCATCCACAACTTAAAAGGAAACATTATCTTTGGCTTACAGTTTGGAAAGGTTTTAGCCCACAGTTGGCTGACTCAAGTCTGTGCAACAGGGTTGAGGGGCATGGCAGAGGAGGCCTGCTCATCACATGGAAGGCAGGAAGCACAGTGAGATAAAAGATGAGGAGTGAGACCAACCCCTCTGGACCATGCCCAAAGTGACCTACCTCCTCCAATCATGCTTCACCTATCATCATCACATTTTTTGATAAACTGATCAGTAGATCTATCCACAGGAACCTATCACTTCCGCATGAACCTGTAACATCCACCTGTGATGGCACATGGTTTTGGGAGGATATCTACATAAATCATAGCAATATATTACAATCCCTGAGATACTATGATAAAAATTACAACCATCAAGGAATGTGTTTACATATTTGTGATTATTCAATCACATTTTATATAACTAATAATCACAGAAAAATTATAATCCTGAAAATTATAAAGGCATATGATATAAAGACATAAAATTATACCATATAATATTTGTGGTGTTAAAGTTTATATTTATGAAGACTAGAATTATTTTTCCACATTTAAATTCAATTTAAATATTCTTTTTTTAATAATCAAAGGACATTATAAATTGGAAACTAACCAGGATCTAAGACTAAGACTTTATTTAAAATGCATATATTCATCCTCTCCGAAGTATCATAGACATGCTATCAAAACAAATTATCAATTTTTCTTCAGGCCTGCCTATTTGCAACATGGAATCAAAGTAAACTTCACCTCAAAGAAATCAAAAATCTAATGGCTGAAGTACATTTGTATTATTTAGTGATAGGTTTTCTATGGTATCGCAGCAAAGAAAGAGGCAGAAGGAAAAAGGGAAAGGGGCTTTTTTATAAAGGGAAAGGGGCTTCATTATCTTGTAAGACACAGACAAAATTTGGGAAGATAAGGAATTCTTTGGATTGGAACAAAGGGAGGTTGAAGCTTTTATGGCCTTTTTCCTGGGGTGGTGTTTGAGGGGGATGTTTAGATATAACTGAGCAGCTAACTAGGGCCTTCCCTAAGATGGTGGGGAAGGTAAAAGGAAATTGCATCTCAGGCTGAGTTGGAGAAAAAGAGGGGAGGTGGTCTCTGTGAAGATAAACTGTGGTTTTAGGGGTTTCATCCATATTAGATGAGCACCATAATTATTCAGCAATTCATACTGAGGCCATAACCTATCATTTTCATCTTTTGGTTGTTATAAATGGGGCAACATGTGTCTTAGACTGCTTCCTGCTGAATTATGGCATCACCTTGGGTGTGAGGGGAGTTGACAGGATGATGGTCCATGCCAATGTAGAAGTTAGTACCAGGTGTCTCAGCTAGGACTAGAAATTTATCATTAGTGACAGCTCTCATTGGTGACTGAAGAAACCTTAAAGAGAGTTTTAAAAGGCAGAATGTTATGAGGATGTGTCACCATAATTAAAAGACACAGGAAGGAAAGCAAGGAGTCTCTATGATCTGAATGTATCTTTTTACCATGACCATGTTAAGGAAGAGGAGGGGTATCAATTTTTAGTTATTGATATCAATGTGAGGAAATGGAGTAAGGGTCATCTGTAGGACCTCAACACAACTATTTTGAGGGGCCTTATCAGAGGTATAGAAGAAGGTGGTGGATTGAGAGGGCTATAGGTGGAAATGGTGGTAGAAGTATCCTCTATGAACATTAAGTGGATTTGTTATATATGAAAAGTCATTAGAACTCGAAATGTCTTATGTGATAAGCTCACCAAGGTGATGGAATGAGGGGACTGTGATAGATTTTGTTAAAGTAAACTATTTGTCTCTTGTATTAAAGGGGTAGCTGCTCTCAGTGTGTGGAGATATGGAGTCTATCTACCAACTGTGCTGTCTATAGTTGTTTAGTTGTTTTGATATTTTATAGAGAAGTCATGCAAGCAAAGCAAAGTTGGGAACCCAGAGGCAGAAGAAATTAGCCAGATGAAGGAAGGATAAAGCCTAATATTTTGTGATGAGCACCTGAAGTTCTCAAAGAAGAACTTTGTGATCAGCAGTGATCGCATGAGTAGTGGGAGTGAGGGTGAGTCTTAAATATTTGAACTTTGGTGAAGCTATCTGAGCTTTGGAGGGAGAGACCCTGTGACCTCATCCTGACAGAAAAATTGAGAAGAGTAGCTTTGTGTTTTAGGGCCAGGGCATGAGAGAGGGAGCAAAGGAAGAGGTCATCAACATATTTAAGGTGTGGCTTGGCTAGAGATCAAAGGTCTTGAGGTCAGCAGCAAGAGCTTCACTAAAGAAGCGAAGACTACCTCTGAACCTTTGGGGCAGGACTGTCTATGTGAGCTATTGAGAACAGAGAGTGTCTGGATCAGTCCACGAGAAGACAAAAAGTTCTTGACAAAGTGTAAGGGTATGGTGAAAAAAGGTGTCTTTAAGGTCTAGAACACTAAAATGAGTAGTAGAAGGAAGGATATGAGAGACCATAGAATAAGGGTTTGGTACCAGTGGGTGAAAAGGAGTAACAATATTAATAATTTGAGACTTTGAGCTTAATGATAGAAGCCATTGGGTTTGAGTACAAGAATAATGAGGGTATTATAAGGCAAGTGGACAGTTTTAAGAAAACTATTGGTAAGGAAGAGGAAAATGATAGGCTAGAGTTTCTTATGTTTGGGGGCTATTGTGTATTGGGGAATGTAGGGAAATACTCTGGGGTCTTGGAGGCACACACATCTAGGAACAGCATGTGTGGCATGAGTGTGACTGGAAGTGTCTGAGTATATGGTCAGCAAGGGAAGATGGAGGGAGGAGCTAGCTGTACATTGAGGATGGGTTTGTAGGATGTGGGTGGAGATGTGATAGAGAAGTGGATAATTTGGAGTAGGTCTCTCTCCATGAGAAGTATGGGACATGTTGGGATCACAAGGAATTATGAGTGAAGAGCAGTGTCTGAAGTCAGCAAGGAATGGGCCTGACTGAAAGGGTCAAGTAGATCATGTAGGTCATCAACACCTACTATGGAGACTGTAGAACTAATATAATGATTTTGGAACTCAGGAAGGTGCAAGGGCCTGAGCTCAATCTGTGGTTCCTCCAAAACACAAACAAACAAAAAATATTTTTTAAAAACATTAGAACTCAGGAAGAACACTATTTGTGGTCTCTGTGTCAGAAAGAAAAGAGAGAAAAGAGGTTTCTTTCTTTTTTTTCTTTTTACCTGAGATCTCCAGTGAGACTCAGGAATCTTGACAAAGTGACTTGTAGGCTATGGAACCCAAGCTCTGTTGTAGCTCTTCAGTGGCAAGACCAAGCAGGTCAATTATATGGATCTGGATGTAGTGAGGTTTCCTGTGAGTACAGGGAATTGAATGACTTAGGCCCTCTCTGCTGGACAGGGCAGTCACATTTCCAATGATCCTAAAGCTTGTAGGTTGGGCCAGGTGCATGCCCAGTGTCCTTCACTGCACTTGGCTCAGGTGGTAGCATTGCTTAGGATCAGCATTACATTGTCAATGTCCTGTTTTGATGGTAGTCCCAAGTGTCACAGACAAAAGTTGTCCGTGTGTATTCCTAATTTTGGTCTCTAATGTTGAAGACACAGAAAGTTAAATTAAGTAAGTTTTCCTGTGAGGTTTGAGGGCTGAAATTTGTTGTTTTAGCTTGGCATGAATGTCAAGAACAGATAAGAATATAAAATAGGAATTAATAATAATTGGATGTTTTAGGAGAATCTGGGTCTACAATAATGCATTTAGTTTGGAGCAATAAAATTGATTATTAGAATTTTATCTGAGCATCAAGTACCTTGAAATACAAGGTATAACCAGAGAACTATTATTTCTTATCAACAATGGACATTTTAGCAGTTAAACCCCTATAGAATGTTAATGGACAACAGTTATATAATTTTGTAGAGCTCATTTAACATCAATTGTCAAACATAGCAGTGTAGCATAACAGTAACATGAAATCCCCATTTTGTTTTTGCATCTCTAAATGTACATAGGATACATATCACATAAGTTTTGGTTAGAAAATTATTATTTGGAGGATGACCTCATGTTGGCTTCAGAGGAACCTCTTATTACAAATACTTGGAGAATAAGAGAAAGGTGTATATTTAAATATAAAAGAAAATTTATATTGTAGCATACAGTATTTTGGAAGATATGAATATGTTTTAATATATTGAGCATCTTTTATGAGAAAACCTTACGTCAATTCTTGAAAAATCTTTGTCTTTTAATCAATGACCAAATTATTGGGAATGTCTTTTAAGACTATTGGGGGCTTTCTATTGGTGAACAAAGGTTGGCTACCCTCTATTCATCCATCAAGAGTCCTGTCCAACAATCTTTTCCCATTTTAATGATTTTTATTTAATTATAAATTAATTTTGGTATCAGTTAAATTGGCTGGTTACTCGGGATAGAGCATGTTTTTAAGTTTACAATTTAGAGCTCAAATAAAAAAGAAGAGCTGTTTATAGAAGGACATTAAAACAAACAAGTACAAAAAAGAACAGATGGACATGTTTATAAAATGACAGTGTAGACAAATATATTTCTGGCCAGGTTAAATTATGATGATCTTTTCAAGTTTTTAATTATGAGAAACTAATCAGAACTTTTGTAAGTCAATTAGAAGAGATCTCTTGTAAGAAGAATTTGGAACAAGGTAAAAATAACCATCTTATTTATATTTAATACCTATGTTTAGGTCTACCTAATATAGTGTGTCAGGTTTGAGAGGAAACAAGCAAACTGAGCAGAGTATAAGGATTAGGCACAGCACAAGAGAAGAGTAATTAAAGTGTATAAGTCCTGGAACAGGAGACTTCCTGCAGAGGTGGCTGGAAGGGACAGAGGAGTGAGGGGAAAAGAAGGTAAGCATCAGGCTCCAGTGGAAAAGGCAGTGTGCTTGCTAGCTCCATGGGCTGTTGTCTTTAGTCTGATCTATAGTGGGACTGTTGGAGAAAAATGTGTTATTAGTTTAGTTCAGTTCAGTTTTGTTTTGTTTTGGAGTGAGATTTTTAGAGGAAAAAAAGGATAGTAACTGGATTTTAAATTGTTGAGGGTGTTGGCGAGGAATGTGAGGAATGTAGACTGACTTGCAGAAGGGAAGGTGGGGGAGGAAAGGCATCTGTGTAGTCCCTGAAAGTTAAAGAGGTTAGAGGTTAAATTAGAAGCAGTGGCTGTGGCTGAGGTGAGGGCTGGGGTCAGCAGCAGTGGTGGGGGTGGATGAATGACTCCAATGGCTGGTTCTGTGGGTAGGGGTGTAAAGCAATCTGATCTGACTGAGAGGGATTGTGAGGCGGGGAGGGGAGCTGTCCTTGGTTTAAGCGACTGTGGAATGACAGATGTTGAGGGAGGGAAGGACAAGTGAGGATGGAATGTGTCCTCAAAGAAAAAAAAAAAACCTGAATAAAGGGATATCTAGCCATTTGCCAGTGTGGTGACAGAAATCAGAAGGTTTTTCTTTTCTTCTTTTTTCTATTTTTTGACAGAATTTTTTTTAAAGTTTGAAGAATTAGTGGATCAAAAGATTTTTGTATAGGCCACTGGATGTTACCATGTAGCTTATGTTGTGGCCAAACTGTCTGACAGTGGAAGATTAATTGTTTAGGTTTCATGGCCCCCTGGAGGCCAAGGGGGCTGAGATTACATGCCAGGCATCCCAATGCCAGGTGTCTTCTGGGGCTGGGAATAGTAATTCCCATGGTGACTGAAATAAAAAGTGAGCCAAAGATTAGGCAAAAGCTCACTGCCACTTACCACTAAAAAGCTGTCACTTTTTAGCTTGGAGCCAGTATGAGAGAGAAGGCTAACACCTACTTTATCATTTGTCACTAGAAAAAGCAGGGAACCAGGAACCAAATGGCCTAGGAAGAGGGCTGGGTAACTGGACATGAGCTCACAATTTTTGAGACAAGAGGAAGATACGATGCAAGATTCCCAGAGATGAGTTTTGGGGCTCACCTATGTGCATTACAATTGGCCAGTGTTGGAAGCAAGCTAGCAACAGAGGGAGCAGAGGCAAAAGAAGAAGCAAAAGGCAGTTCAGTGAAGGAGTTCAAAACTGGGGCAGGGGATGCCCCAGAAGCCACACTACTCACATTTCCAGGTCACAGCAACAAAAATGATAAGTTTTCCATATGGCTGAAGCCCTTAAAACAATAGCTTATCTTCCCAGAGACCACCTCCCCTCTTCTTCTCCAACTCAGCCCAGGGTGCAATTTCCTTTCATCTTTCATGCCACCTAATGGAAGGCCCCAATCAGTTTCTTAGGTATATCTAAACATGTCCCTTAAACACCATCCCTGGATAAAGGCGGTAAAAGCCTCAGCCTCCCTTTGTTCCAATTCACAGAATTTCTTATCTTCCCAAATTCTGCCTGTGTCCTCCAAGATAATGAAGCCCTTTTCCCTTTTTCCTTCTGCCTGTGCCTCTGCTGCAACACCATCAAAAGCCTATTGTTTTGTTAAGCAAATTCCAAGTTTTAAGTCTGGCTTATAATTTTTTGGAGAATGTTTTCATCGTAGACACTGTCCTAGCTTCAGAAGCAAAAAACAAAAACAAAAAAAAAATAATTAGGGCAAATCTTGAAGAAAATAACTTAGCTTCTTTCCTTGTGTATACTTATTACTATTCACATTATTGTTTTATAGTTCTCTAAGAGAGCCTTTTACATGGTGGAGCAAAGGAAATGCTTCTACAACACATGATTAGGAAAATTCAGACAACAATCATTGTGACTTGTGTCTATGTGATTCCCTAAACCTCCATGCAGTCATAACAGAGCCTTTTTTTATTGGTAGAACTGGGCCTGAATTCAGGCCCTCCTGCTTTCCAGGCAATTGTTTATTCTACTGAGCTGTCTCCCTGGCCCCATAACAGGGGCTTTTTAAAGAAGGCTGTAACTAGTGTGTGTGATTCTGGGATCAAGGGTATGTGATTACTATATCAGTGCACTAAACGGTTTGGCATAGTTCTGGCTAAGATTAAGGGTGTGAGTGGCACACCTACCCTAGGGTGGGTAATCTTTGTAAAATATAAGGAACAGAAAAATTGCTAATATGTCCTTGCCTAGCTTCTTGTTATGGACTGTTTCTCTTCTGCTACACTCTCTTGCTTTGGAGCCAACTAACATGGACTGGGACCACTGCAGACTGTAAGCCAAATAAACCTTTATTCCTTTAACTTTGAATGCCATATATTTTATCTCAGTAATGAGAAAAGTAATTAAGAGAACAATTGAACAAAAAAACAGAAATATAGCAGTATGAGACAGAAGCCTGCTGTTCCAAGGGAGCAAAGAACAAAAAACAGAACCTCAGGAGATGTCTCTTGTAAATTCCAGCAAGCTGGAAACAAGGTCACAGATAACAAGGTTTCCTGGAGGTGCCCTGTCTGTTCTTTGATCCTTCACCTGGGATGTTACCAGCTAGTGCTATGTGAATTTAGAGTTTGGTGAATGCCAGAAAACAATATAGATAGCAGTTTGTTTACACCAAATTATTTAAGAACATTCCTTAGCCTGCTTTAGCCCTCAATATATGTGAAAAATTTCAGTGAGGCAAGACTCAGAGTGGGACTAAGCTCTTTTTTTTTTTTGTGGAATCGGTAACTGAACTCAGACCCTGTGCTTGCCAGGGAAGCACTTATTCTACTGAGCCACCCCCTGGCCACTGAGACTAAGCTGTTGAGTCCTCTTAGGCTATATTAATCCAGTTTTCCAATAATTTCTTTCAGTTGCTATTGATTTCATACAACACATGAACATGAGTGTAACTTTCTGAAATTGATATTTCAAAGAAAGTACAGTAAAATAGTACAAAAACTATGCAGACTACTAAGAAATAATCAGTTAAATGCATTTGTGAACCTGTAGAAGAGTGAGATGTAGCAAAACATAGAACACTTCTAGATAGTTCAATTTCTTATAGAACGTTTAAATTTAAGTTATCTGATCTAGGTGCACAAAGTTCTGAGAACTTGGAAAACTACAAAGCTTTGTTGTGCTGTTGTTGGTAATGCCCCAGAGTTCAATCCTCGTACTCAAGATTCTGATGTAACTGGTGTAAAATCAGGCCTGTGTAAAGGTATAAGCTCTGTGGGTGGCCAAGAGTTCAGAGAGAACCAATGATCACCTAGTTTATCATTCTTTTTTATTTATCTACCAGAAAACACCCATGGTAGAATACTAATAATTTTAGTAAATATCTTAATACTTTTATGTTATGAAACCGTTTTTCCATTGGCAATAGTATTGTTTCCCTTATTTACTTTTAGCCTCCCTGCCTTTCATCAGTTAACAATAAATGTGAGCCAAGGATATTGCTCAGTGCAATAAGCACCTCCCAGGCAAGTGCAACATCCAGAGTTCAATCCCTGGTACTGCAAATAAATAATAATAATAATAATAATTATAATAATAATAATAATGAATAACAATAAAAAATGTTGTGCTATTGTTCATAATGCCCCAGCCACAATGTTGAACACTGGAAAAAATCTAGTAATCTCTACACTGTCTACAACATGATAGAAACCTCAGGTTCTTTTTTTCGGTACCAGGGATTGAATTCAGGACTCTGCGCTTACCAGGCAAGCGGTTATTCTACTGAACTATTATCCCAGCCCCTTTTGTGTTTTTGGTTTTGAAACAAAGAACTCTCTTCCTCCTCCATCTCCTCCTCCTCTTCATCTTCTTTCTTCTTCTTCTTCTTCTTCTTCTTCTTCTTCTTCTTCTTCTTCTTCTTCTTCTTCTTCTTCTTCTTCTTCTTCTTCTTCTTCTTCTTCTTCTTCTTCTTCTTCTTCTTCTTCTTCTTCTTCTTCTTCTTCTTTCTTCTATTCAAGACCTTGCACTTGCCAGACAGGTGCTTATTCTACTTAGCTATGTGCCCCACCCCCTATTTCAAGTTCTTTAGTTTACATGACAAGGTATCTCATTCAAAGCCCTATTTTAAGTATCTGCATATAATAAAACATTGTGGAAAAAATAACAAATTTGTATGCTCACCAATTTTTGTCAAGAAAACAGTGCTCTAAATTTTTAAACTACATTTCTGTTTATCATTGTAATACAACTTTATTTGAATTTTTCTATTTATATGTGAAACTCATAAATTTTATATGGTGAATATCACACAAATAAAAAGTATGCTTATATATTGGTTTTACTTCTTTTTTCTGTAACTTTATTGAAAAATAAATAGAAATGAG